>JARK01001392.1:1018134-1028194 GCA_000688135.1 Ancylostoma ceylanicum | reverse complement strand
CAAATAACCCCCCTGGGCAAAAATTGAGGGGATTCTATGAGGTACCCTACTTACCCTAACCCTGCCGTTACCCTGCCCAGATGGGGTTACCGTGCAAGATCAATGTGATATTCGTGATCAGCATGCCAAATAACTCCTCTAGACGGAGTTTCAGAGAAATTTTCGATTTTGAGATTTTGGGGCAGAACAATTGGAATAGTGCCGTCTTTAGACAAGCATATTCAATATTCAAAACATGAGGAAGAAAAAACTGAAAAAGTCGATGGTTGCTGTGCATTGACAGTCCACTTGTTAACACAGATAAATTTTTTTGGATTTNTGGGCAAAAATTGAGGGGATTCTATGAGGTACCCTACTTACCCTAACCCTGCCGTTACCCTGCCCAGATGGGGTTACCGTGCAAAATCAATGTGATATTCGTGATCAGCATGCCAAATAACTCCTCTAGACGGAGTTTCAGAGAAATTTTCGATTTTGAGATTTTGGGGCAGAACAATTGGAATAGTGCCGTCTTTAGACAAGCATATTCAATATTCAAAACATGAGGAAGAAAAAACTGAAAAAGTCGATGGTTGCTGTGCATTGACAGTCCACTTGTTAACACAGATAAATTTTTTTGGATTCCAAAGTTTCTTCCACTGGTAACGGCCCAGGCTTGTCAAAAAGTAGATGAGACGTTGACCCGGCACGCACACTGATTAACTGAAATTCATTTCCGGCCTTCTCCAAAATTTCGGAAGAGAGTCCAAATTCCTGCACGGCTTTAAGAAGGCCATAATCTGCAGGATCTAGAAACTACTTCGGAATCTCCTAGAATAGATGTAAGACCTCGATAGACGAACATTTGTTTCCATTGTGGCACTAGGGAAGAATACTCACATTATGAGGCTATTTAGTCATTCTATAAATCCAAAATTATCATGTTTCTGTTATGAAAGTGCAGATTCACAGATCTGTAACAAAAAACAGTATTGAAATTGCTCTTGAACATGCGAAAATAGCTGTTGTAAAGCGATTTCCGTGCTTGCATGCGAAAAATCTGACCACTGCCAAAAGCAAAGCTAGCAGTGAACTTAGAAGTGCCCTACCGATTTTACAGATTTCCCAGAGATTTTTCTGGGTTCCGTAGTAGAAGGCTTCTACTACCCTTCACAGGAGTTTGGGTCTTCTCACAAATAGATGGAGAAGTGCTGGAAGGAGGGGGAACGTACAGTAGCGGCCATAAAGATATGATCAGAGCCATATTGACCAGGGAATCTTTTGCAATAACTCGCTCCAACGTTGAGCTATCTCAACCAGATTTTAGTATGAACTGAAACTCCATGAGCGCTTTCCAATGGCAGCTTACCATTGACACAACTTCAGTTAACATGGATTATTGAGCCCAAACATTAACTTTCTCGGATTTCGTAGATTTTATATAGCACCCCAGCTACTGACTACTGGGAGGAAGGAAGAGTTGGTACAGATTGGGCACATATTTGTCTATTATTTCCATCACAGTTCTATTACTGTGCTTCCTTTGCTGCTTAAACGGGAGGACGAAATTAAATAATCGAAGTCCCCAAAAAAATCGGTTTGATTGTATCCTAAGCATATGAACAGCAATACAGTTCTCATTTGAAAGCCAGAATAGTTGCTAGTAGTGGATATCATAGAAATATCCCGCGGCGGAACCAATGTTTCTCCTTTGGAATTGTAAAAAATTCCTTTTTTATGCTTTTACACGACTTTTTGACAAGCCCACTTTTTTGGGTTNTAGATGTAAGACCTCGATAGACGAACATTTGTTTCCATTGTGGCACTAGGGAAGAATACTCACATTATGAGGCTATTTAGTCATCCTATAAATCCAAAATTATCATGTTTCTGTTATGAAAGTGCAGATTCACAGATCTGTAACAAAAAACAGTATTGAAATTGCTCTTGAACATGCGAAAATAGCTGTTGTAAAGCGATTTCCGTGCTTGCATGCGAAAAATCTGACCACTGCCAAAAGCAAAGCTAGCAGTGAACTTAGAAGTGCCCTACCGATTTTACAGATTTCCCAGAGATTTTTCTGGGTTCCGTAGTAGAAGGCTTCTACTACCCTTCACAGGAGTTTGGGTCTTCTCACAAATAGATGGAGAAGTGCTGGAAGGAGGGGGAACGTACAGTAGCGGCCATAAAGATATGATCAGAGCCATATTGACCAGGGAATCTTTTGCAATAACTCGCTCCAACGTTGAGCTATCTCAACCAGATTTTAGTATGAACTGAAACTCCATGAGCGCTTTCCAATGGCAGCTTACCATTGACACAACTTCAGTTAACATGGATTATTGAGCCCAAACATTAACTTTCTCGGATTTCGTAGATTTTATATAGCACCCCAGCTACTGACTACTGGGAGGAAGGAAGAGTTGGTACAGATTGGGCACATATTTGTCTATTATTTCCATCACAGTTCTATTACTGTGCTTCCTTTGCTGCTTAAACGGGAGGACGAAATTAAATAATCGAAGTCCCCAAAAAAATCGGTTTGATTGTATCCTAAGCATATGAACAGCAATACAGTTCTCATTTGAAAGCCAGAATAGTTGCTAGTAGTGGATATCATAGAAATATCCCGCGGCGGAACCAATGTTTCTCCTTTGGAATTGTAAAAAATTCCTTTTTTATGCTTTTACACGACTTTTTGACAAGCCCACTTTTTTGGGTTAAGAGAAGGACCATGGAACGCAATTTATACAGCAAATTGCTCGCTTACGATACGATATAAAATAATTTCTTCCGGAGCTGAGATGTCACGATTCAGTCGAAAAACCATAATGTTAATAAAACAGTGAATTTCCACTTGAAAAGTGGTAGTTCTGCTTGGAAGCAGTTTATGTCAATGCCGAGCAACGGAAAGAAAGAACACCTAGACCCTCACCACATCCTTAACTTTGGTCTAAATAGCTCCATCCATAGTTGAGTTATAGTTCGAAATTCTGTCTTCACTAGTGCCACTGATCATATCTTTATGGCCGCTACTGTAACTACACTACCTGCGCGCCAGACCCCACTTCTCACCTGGACTTTCCGAAGAATGTGAACGTACGAGAGGGGGAACCTCAGATGAAGAGGGAAGAATAGTGAAGAAATGAGATAATACCTATAAACAGGGTCAAGCGTGGTGTCGATAAGAGGTAGACTCCTAGGCGACCCCCCCCCCCCTTGCACGCCTAAATGTCGACCACCCTTATTGAAAAAATAACGTAATTTAGTCGCCTATAGTCTGTTACTCCCTTGCTAATGCGTCCAACACAAAAAGTGTCATTGGAGCATGTTCCATGCGCTAGAACACGAGAACAACGCTAAACCAAGGTCAAGGGTTCGATCCCCACCGACGTCATTACTTTTGCAAAACGATATTGCCATGGATTCACACATACATCAATTTCTGAGGATGTATGTAAGTCATATTAGAATTTCTGGGCTATAGAAACAAGTAATGATTAAACAGACTGGCAGTTGTAGTTGTCCATAGACATAGTAATGTAAAACACCTAATTGCAGTCTGGCCACCAAACCTTTTGGGTCTTTTTAAGAGCATCCTTAAAGAAGAGGCTTTTCTCGTTCTAACCATATCCAAAACTCCCTAGAAATTTACTATTTTACGTTAAAAAACGCGTCGATAAAGTGTCGATAAAAAAGGCGTTTTTATGGACACTTTATCGATACTTTATCGACGAGAAAAAAACTTTAAGAAAGGGAAATCCAATGCAGCTTAATCATGAGTTCAATAGAGCTTGAAAAGCTCTTCAAAATGCGATGCTGATCTCTCTTTTTCTTTGGGTTAACATGAATTAGTTTTGTAGTTTAATGATCATAGTGTTTCGCTAATGCGGACACACATGGTCCCATCAAAACTTGATTCGCATACAAATTTGACAAATCCCATGGGCGTTTTAATAACGGTAAGATAGAGGAAGTTTTGCGCTTTCTTCTACGTTGTTCCGCTTTGCAGGAGGTTCCACGCTTGTTGGGAAATGAAGTGGCAAACTCCATGGAAATTCCGCAGTTTGCAGTGTTTGCGCGCTTTAGGTGTTGTCTTAATGAAGATCACAGCCTGGATTTTAAAGGGCTGCGGGAATGTGTGATGATAAGAACATTCCTCAGCACTACAACACTAAAAATAGGCTTCCATCAGCTCCATATTCAGTTGCGGCACATCGTCCAACTTAGGAGTACAGGAATGCGCTCCAGTGAGTTGTACGACTGCTGATCAGCCCCAGCAAACAGTTTGTAAGCCAACCACACTCCACCTCCTCTCTGGCAGCGGTGACCCCCTAGGCGACCCCTTTCACCCCTCCATGGCGACCCCCCATTGATACATTATCGTCACACGCTTGACCCTGCCTATAAATCGATAAGTTGGCTCGAAGAGGTTGCCATATTTGTGTTCAGCGTATTGAATAACCCCAATAGGCATATCCCCACCTACAGGGAACGTCAATCACGATTGCCACTCCCGTGGCCGCAACATCCACGCGGCGCGGGTGAGGCAACACCCAAAATGCACAGCGCTCGCCCGCGCCGCGTGCATGCTGCGGCCGCGGTAGTGGCAATTGTAATTGACGTTCCCTGTATCTCTGGGAAAAACAGCGAAAAATTAATAAAACCGATAAATCAACACCGCGCGAAATGGTCATATTTGTGCTCAGCTCATTGAGAAACACCAGTGGACATGTCTTCAGCGAGCTAGGGGCGAAAATGGCGGAAAATCAATAAAATCGATATAATCGATATCGACAACCAATCAACAGTTCCGGATGAGAAATATCCTATAACCTCCGCCTGCCTATGTAGGGTTCACATGCAAAATGTGGTCCGGATTATTTCATCCTCCGCGATTTCTGTTTGGAACATACATACAAACATACAAATATACAGCCTCGCTTTTATATAAACAGATATGCACATACTCCACGTGGAATGTTGCACCCTGCGCAGACCACAATCGATACGCACTAATGTAATAGTCTCAGCGATGCAGGGTGCNCTCCGCGATTTCTGTTTGGAACATACATACAAACATACAAATATACAGCCTCGCTTTTATATATACAGATATGCACATACTCCACGTGGAATGTTGCACCTTGCGCAGACCACAATCGATACGCACTAATGTAATAGTCTCAGCGATGCAGGGTGCCATACTTCACAGGGAGAAAAGCGGTAGCCCAACACAAAACAAAACGCAAGAGGACTTGGAGTGAACAAAAGCAGGAAATGATCGGAGGAAGCGTCGTGAATCTATCCTATCGATGTTTTCAATTGCAACGTGGCAGGCACGAGATAGCGCGCGAGTCGCGCAGTGCGCAGAGAAAAAAGCTTGCATGTAACATGCCCAAAAGCTTGCATGTAACTTGTTTTGGCCTCCCAAAATGTTACATGTAAGTTGTGTAAACCCCTAAAAGCTTACATGTAACATGTTTGTGCTTTCAAAATGTTACATGTAAGTTGCAAATATGCGAAAGCTTACATGTAAGTCGTTTTGAGTTCGAAAACATTACATGTAAGTTGTATCGGCTCGAAAAGCTTACAAATAACTTGTCTTGAACCCAAAAAGGTTACATGTAAGTTGGAAATATGCAAAAGCTTACATGTAGGTTGTTTTGGCCTTGAAATGATAGCATGTAAGTTGTTTTGACTCAGAAAAGCCTACAAATAAGTTGTTCTGAGTCCAAAAAAGTTTAATGCAAGTTGTTTCGACTAGAAAATGTCACATGTAATTTGTTTTCAGTCGAGAATGATTGCATGTATGTTGGGAAGGGTAAATAAGATTGCATGTAAGTTGTTTTAGTCCTAAAAGCTTACATGTAACTTGGAAAAAAACTTCTGAGTATGCGCGTTTCGTTCCGAGTTTGAAGAGCCCGAGGAAACCCTTAACTTGATCCCAGTCTACGGTTTACAGTTCATAACGGAAACAATTCTTAATACAAATGCTGTGTCATTTCCTAACCAAACTCTTCTTTTGTTGTACTCCATTAATATTGTCCGATCTTCCTTGTCACGCCATCGAGCGGAAGGATGATCTCGTTTCCTTTTCTACACATTTTCGTATGGTATCCAAGGCGTTGTTAGTCATGCACATTCATTCTTTTTCATTGATCTCATTTTTCTACTCATAGCAGTTCCGTCGTCGTTGCTTCTTTCACCCAGTCGGTCACCTTCGTGAATGCTCTCACTTGCTTACTACTTCCCTAATCCAGTATTGCCCACCGCAACAACCTTTCCATCTTCCTTTGCATAATTTCCACCTTTCTGATGTCAGACCTCCGTAGTGACCACGTCTCGGCTCCATATATTACCGATGGTGTTACACAAGTCCTGAAAGCCCGTTTTCCGAGGGAAAGAGGGACCATTCTGTTGCAAAATGTACACTCAAACCTTTTGAAGGCGTTCCACCCTGAGTGGATTCGATGGGCGACATCATCCGAATGGCTTAGTGGGAGCGAGAGGCGGTAACCGAGGTGTATATAACGCAGCTAATATAACGTAGCTACGTCCCTGGTGTCCTTTTGAGCTTCTCGATTGGTAGAGATACCGTCTATGGGGTCTACCTGGGAGAGTAAGCTACAGCTGACTGACTTTCCGAATCTTAACGAAGGCACCAATGCAGAATATCGTGAGGAAGGTCAGCTTGATTTCCAACATTAGTCAAGCGAAAAATCCAGGAAATTCGGGTCCGGATAGACCATGTGTATGCCAAAAAATCTCATTAGTAGCTCTAAGTCTTCGTTATCTTTGGCTTAAATTTATTCCCACGGTACGAATGCTTTGACGTAGGCATTATGTTATAATGTGATGTTAATTTTTAAGCAACGATGCTATGATTTAGCTACGATTTAATAATTAACTGACAACAGCAAAAATTCCATGCGCGTCACATCGCAATGCGCAGCGGAATTAGGCCAGGAGAAAATTTTCGAGGCCCAAAATGGAAATACGGAGCCGACTTATTTTAGCAAAGAAAAGAGCTGAAAAGTAGAGCAGCAGAAATCTGGAGACTGCTCAGATGAACAAGATCATCTTTAAATCCAGCAACACTCCAATAATTACAGCTCGAAAGGGCAATCAGTACTGCAAGCCCGAGCGGAACAGTCTCTGATTGTAGGAGGCTGTGGTAGGCATTCCTTCAAAATTGTTCTCACAGCCTTGAGTGCCAGGTCTGATTGCCTCCGTTCTAGATAATAGATATGTCGTGAACATATTCGCAACAATGTGCTCAACCGGTTGAGCACGCATGGTGCGACGCGTGGGACCGCGTGCTCAACCGGGTGAGCACGCCCTTTTCACAGTTATATTTTTGTGAAGCAATCATAATGAGCAAACTCCTATATAGAGGTATACTAACAAATGTTCAAGCGATCTATACACGCGATGAGCAGAGCAGACATCCTCTCGTACTTCTTTAATGCGCGGTTGAAACTGACAAGTAAAAGAACAATTTATATGAAGATTAACTTACTTACTTACCACCTCTTATGCAGGTGAACTTCTTGAAATAGCTCCAAGCTCGCGCATATTTGCGTTTTGGTTCGTTTCAAATTCGCGCATTTTCGGAGTATAATTCAGCAGAGGGAAAATTCCTACCACGTGGGACCAGGTGCTCAAGCGGTTGAGCACGGGGCCTACTTGTGCAAAGCGCGTGTGTCCCACGTGACGCACCATGCCAAAAGCGTAAGATCGCGAATGTGTTAAGGCCACCCTCGTCCGCAGGTTCCAAGATTAGCTGAACAGTTCAGGGATGATATACATAAATTAGCAGCTGCATTGTGTCTGTACAGTGTAAGAGGCCAAGCCTTCTCTTTGCTCAACTGTGCTGAACAGAGCAGAGAAACAAGACTGACCGCCTTCTCAAAAAGTAAGCAGCAGGCGATTTCGCAGCTGTCGTATAGAAGATTAAAGATTCCGATGTTTGAATTTTTCGCAGTGTAATTCTACTAGTTTTCCTGAGAATGCGTCGTAATTCACCGATTTTCACTGACATTAAGTTTTGAGAGAACGCATCTCTTGCGATTCTACAGCTTTGCAAATGGCTTTCAACCGCGGGAATAACACTTTGATGTGATGGAAATCCTCGACATTCTACTTATTCGATTGCTATATAAGATTCATGAGGAACGGTCACGTACATCCATACATTCATCCAAGGAGCAATGAAGCTTGTTGTGGTCGTTCTGATCTGCATCGCCGCCGGTAACCTAAAAGTTTCAGGCTTCGGTTTTGATATGTTGTTTTTGATGTTGTTGATGCTATTTTGTTTTCAGCTTGTGCTCAGCACATGGATTTCGAAGCCTCCCCCGCTAAAGGTCAGGAGTCCACATCATAAAGCTTAAGATTGTTCTAAACGGAACTTATGTGGTTTATGCTTGAAGACATGCTCCTTTTCAGAAAACGTCGAGAACAGCTGCCTTCTTCCCATTGACAAAGGAACCTGTCGAGGGTCCATAAGGAAGTAAGTGAATTCATCAGGATTTAGAATTGCAAATTCACAAAGATCACAACATATTACTTGTTACTATCCGGCACCGCTGTACGGACAATTATTACAGGTTCGCCTATGACTCCACGACGAACGAGTGCGTTCCTTTCATGTGGTCCGGTTGTGGAGGAAATCGCAATCGCTTCGGAAAGAAGAAGGCGTGTGAACGAGCATGTCGTACCGAAATGAACTGAGAACTTCGCTAATTAGATGTCTTCGATAGTAATAAAGAAGTGAGACATATGACAGTTGAAGTTCTAGTAACTGGTCTTCAGTATGGTTGTCCGGGTAACACTGGAGTACCAGATTTTTCTTGATACTCGCTTCTCTCGCACACTTCCCAGAGAAAGCAGTCATAGTGCTGGGAACCGTGGTTCCTCTGTATACTGAACACGAGTTATTAATTCCATCAATTTCTCTGCCTTTGGTTATTGTCGAGTAAGAACACCACCAATGGGGTTTTCCAACCCCGTGAATGTAAATATACCAGCCATTTCAAAAAATTACCTTTCATGCAACTTTTCCTATCTTTCTTGAGTTAGAAAATATCATTCAGGTTGATCACTAAAACAGTGAGCACTCAGAAGGTATTCATTGGATCTGCCAATTTTCGTCATAAACGTTAAACAGCCGGAAAATAATGGAACACCCGAGCGGAGTGAGGGCACTGTCTAGCCTTCATCATAATCCAGAACTCGACCGTTTTCAGTGAGAGATGAAAGAATCAATAGGATGATTTTTGAAGTGAAAAATGCCCCTTAGTGATCGGCAAATTTCGCAAACCTGTACGCGAGTTTATTGAGAAAAATCATCTTCCCTAGTACTGGTTCGGTAGTACGACTGCAAAAGTACACGGGCTTAACTTTCAACAAGAAGAAAAGCCGGCACGCTCACATTTTCCCAACTCTGGACGCCATAATCGCAGTGCTGGACCCGTGTCCCGGCGTCTTCGCAGTTTTAGGTACCAACGGACATCCACGGGAGCGTTAAAACTCCCTGACGGTGTACTAATAGTATATGCCGATGAAGGTTCCAATTTGACGGCGCCTGCCTTTCAGCACATTCTCTCACTACTCTCGTATCCTGCGTTTCTTATTCAGAGAGGTACCACCTAAGATGTCACCAGGGTACCTCTACGTGGGACCTAGCTCAATCCCGTGAAGATCGGGACCGTGTCGGCACCACGAAAATTGCACTCTTTTTTATGGGGATTCAAAATGGTTTGCGATGCCCATTGCGCAGGGGGATAGGGTAGAACACTAAGAAAGCGTCGGTGTCAAGAAAAATAAAAAACGTTGACCGCTCCTGTCAATTCTCATTAAGGAGTTTCTTTCTTCTCGAGGCTGTCATCTAGGTGGTACCTAGATGGCACCGAGGTGCTACCTCGAGTTGCCAACTTTCCGGAGTGGATTACTACAGGCCCTGCTTGTGCGTCATAAACGTCATGGTTCATGATGACCCACGTCGTTGTTGGCGAATGTAATGCTGTGCAATCCTCCGGCTCAAGAGGATTCACATCTCATCTGATGCATTAAGCCTATA
>JARK01001392.1:969449-1017324 GCA_000688135.1 Ancylostoma ceylanicum | reverse complement strand
GGGGGGGCGGACGAAGCGAGAGCGGAGGTACACAGCCAACCTATAGCTGGCCTCGGCAACCTGTAGCCTACAATGTGGTGAGGAAAATGAAGGAAAGGCACAATGGCAAAGGAAGTGATAGAGGAAAAATATGACAATAAAAAATGTAAATATTATCTGTGATAAATATTATCTATGCACATACACAGGTCATATATGTGGGAAGGAAGAACAAACCGACCACCCCTCGTTCGCATATGGAAGCGCCTCACGATGTTCTCCCATATTTGGGTGCCGATGCATCCTCTCCGGACGTTCCCTTCTCTGAGCGTCTCCCCATTTTTGGGCGCCGACGCACTCTTTTGCAGGGCTGGATTCCATGCTTTTCTCTCTGTTTGGATACCGGCTATACTTCAAACCGAATGAAAATCGAATAATTTTGTAGCTTTAATAACAATTCAGGAAACAATTTAAACCTCTAGATATTCGAGAATGAGAAAGCTCCAAAGCTCTTCTTCTCTTTCGTACAGCATCGCAGTGGTCTCTAATCCTAGAACACTAGAATTTTCCATTTATTCGAATTATTCGATATTCGGAAGCAAAAATATTCGATTTGGAATAAATCGAAAATTAGAATGTCCCAACATGGGAGACCAATATAATGTTGCATGAAAGAGAAGAAGAGCACCAGGGCTTTCTCATTCTTGAATGTCTGGAGGTTTGAATCGGTTTTTAAACTGTTATTAAAGAAACAAAACTATTCGATTTGTAATTCGGTCCGAAGTATAATACCGGCGCACCCTACTGCGGCGTTGGACCCAACTTGTGACTTCCTTCCATTTGCGGACGCCGGCTATATTATATATTAGAGGCAGTGCCCACCCCATTTTCTTGTTTGAGGATTTAGCTGATGCTGGATCTCTTCAAAATACTGATTCCAGCGGTAGTGAAATTATGTCAAAATGGCTTTAGACCCATTTTTGGAGACGGGGTCTGTACGATGGGGTCTGGGTTGTAACAGTATGCTGAACCAAACTGCTGTGTGAAGCCGTTCACCTTGTCGATGGGACACTTCAAGACTATCTAGCAAGCGCTGCAGCCGTAGAAGTCAAATAGTACGCAGAAACGGGGTTCCCGCCACTTTTGTATCGTTTGATACACATTTTTGGAATCAGCGTGGCAAGGAGACCAAGGATCTGTTGATCTCTCCAAAATGTGGAGGGACTGGGACACTGTAAGGACTGGCACAGATCACAACCGACTGGGTACTTGTGGAAGGGTACGGACAAGTCAGAAGGGCGGTGACGTCGCTGCGACCATAAGAGGTGTTTAGTGCTGAATTAGATTTTGCCATTAAAGTAAATTTCACGTGAAATTTATGTTATTATACACGCATAAATTGATGCGTGCATAATAACAAGAACAGATATAAAACGATCACTCGGAACAACATATCCGTACAATGCAGCCTGCTCTTTTTGTCCTTTTTTACGCTGCTACAGGTAACTTTGACAAGAGCATTGCATTTGACGTGCATTAGTGCACGGTTACTTAAATTTCAGCGGCAGCCATTGTTCTCCCCCGCTGTTCTCATATGATTGAGCGAGGACCATGCAGAGCGTTCAAACCACGGTATGGGTGACGGAAAATTAGAGCATTTCTCTCCAGAGGAACATGCTGGCATTCTTCCAGATACGGCTTCGACGCTTCCACTGGTGAATGCGTACCATTCATTTACGGCGGTTGTGGAGGAAATAGTAATAGGTTCCTCCTGAAAAGTCAGTGTGAACGAACGTGCATGAGGAGCCGTGGTGGGGTCGATATCGATCCGGGAATACAACTT
Source organism: Ancylostoma ceylanicum (assembly GCA_000688135.1). Lineage (NCBI taxonomy): Eukaryota > Metazoa > Nematoda > Chromadorea > Rhabditida > Ancylostomatidae > Ancylostoma > Ancylostoma ceylanicum. The sequence continues at coordinate 1,015,502 of JARK01001392.1, read as the reverse complement.
CTACCCATCTACCCAGGTAAACAAAACAATCCCCATTTAAAGAAAGGGAACATTTAAAAAGTTTATCAAAGAAAACTAAAAAAACAGCACAAAAAACTTAAGCTCAAGCCGAGCTCTCCGATGCAGAATCTGAGGTTCTAACTCAACAACAGATCCGGGGGAAATTCTTCAGTGACGTTAACGTCTGGATTATTGACCGTCCAAGGAACGTATTCGCAAGCAGAGTAGAGTTCTAATCAACCTTTTTAATTTAGAAAAGATGAATTTATCCTAGATTTCTACCTCCAGAAGGGAGAGATATGTATGTTGATCGCATTGCTTTATACTACTTTCAAGGTCTTCCAGGAGATGTTGATGAAGGGTTACTTCCTACTGATCCAGGTGATAGCGGCCGATACTGCACTGAACGGATCACTCGTCCAATATCTTTCACTTGTCTATCCTGAGGCATCCTCAAAATCGTAGATTTCGGCACTTTTAGTGATTTTTGATATTAGATCTGGACTAAGCGTACTCAAATAGCCCAGAATATCCAAAAATCTCGGAGACGAATTTTTCCGTGGGTGCTGCCTTTAAAGGCGACTTATTTTACATCAGTTTCATTCCGCTAGTCATTCTACAGCAACAAGGGCCATTCTTTTCCAATATCTCCATGCTCTTGTACATCTAATTACAGAAAATGATCCGATATGCACCCTTCCACTCGAGACAGGACCATGCTATGCGCTGACAACAAGGTAAGCGCCGACTCAACAAAATGTTTGCTTTCCTGAATCTATTTTACAGATACGGATTCGATGCGGAAATAGGAAAATGTGTGAAGTTCACGTATGGAGGATGTCAGGGCAACGGAAACAACTTTGAAACCGAGGAGGAATGTCAGGAGTCTTGCCTTGCAAACATGCCCATGCCTATTCGTCTTCCTTAATGGGCACAATTGATAGACCGCTCACGATGGTCAGAATAAATTCTTTCGATGAACTTCCACTTCGTCAACATAGTTGCATAGATTTCGAAACTGTTTGAATCATCGAAGTAGTTTCAGAAGTGATTTCTCAAATTTCGTGGTTTACTTTCACGCACCATGCCTAGCTTTGTAGAAAAACCGGCTGAAAGTCCAACCATAGCATCTGTGGGAATGACGTGAAGAAATAAATGGAAGAATCTGCCCTACGCTCCAATCGATGGCGTATTTTCTGTCGTCAACTATGCTAATTCTGAAATCATAGTGAAAATAGACATCCCACGTCGCAAGGCTCTTCAGTCCATCAGATACTGATTTGGTATGGGAAGTAGCACCTACGTATGTACTCTGTTTCGCAATTGCTCATTTACATTCACTATGACATCAGATACTGATTTGGTATGGGAAGTAGCACCTACGTATGTACTCTGTTTCGCAATTACTCATTTACATTAAGAACCGGGCAATTTCGGCAGACGGACGATATTACAGGCCTATCATCGGTAGAGAACGATGCTGAGGAGGATGGTAAGCCTATCCTCTCGTAGTGAACATATCCGCGGACAGAACATGGAATGCACAAAGTAAAGGAATAGTGAAAATGGAAAATATAACAATTGAGTAAAATAATATCAACATCACCGAATAGTCAAAATTAAACACGCAAGAATGGGATAAATGTTGGCTTTTCTGAAAGCTTAACTACTGGAAATTTTATGTTTTGATGTGAACCAATTCACCATGGCCACAAATTCCATAAGAAATACTTACGGATTAGAAAAGCACGGCCAAATATCGGGAACCGCATGAGACTGCATGTTCTATTTGACCACTTCTTATTTAACCAGAATACCCGTAATCAAGACAAAATATGGAGTGAAAATAACATCCGGAAATATCCACCTACATGTAAACAGGGAGAGTTTGCCAAAAACACACTTTCTATGATGAATAAAACTATTTATCGAGGTGTGCTGGATTTCTCCACCGTACAAGGTATGTTGAGACAAATACATAGATCAGAGTTCAAAGAGTAAAAATAGTTCGCCGTAGCTCACCTAAGAAGCTTCTTCTCTCCGGTAAAGCTCTTCTAGTAATGAACCCGTGCTGAAGAAGCTTTCTAGCCTTTGCACTCTGCCATGCTGCCTGAAGTGATCAGTAGGTGCGGTGGCAACGCTTTTTCGGTGAAATGAAGAACATGAACCTTCGAGTATCAAAAGTTCCTGCTTAGCGAAGCAGCTCAACGGCACATCGCTGGTTCGAAGCACTGTACGCCAACCTAAAACGTTCATGGCATTTATACATATCAGATCCACGTTAGGCCGGAATGATATCAAATGACAACGGATATAGGAAGATATTGAGGCAGAATTTGCTAATGGATCAAACTAGCACCGAGGAGTGTGAAGAATTTTTTTACATTTTTGCTTTGTGAGCAAAAATCAGGAACTTTGAGTGGACGCCCAAGCAAATAACTATTTCAGAGAGTGCGGAAAACATTTCGTGTTCTGGTGAATCGCACCAGCACTCTAAGAATCGGTGGAGATTAATACATGTTTAAATTTTTTATATTTCTATTACTATTTATTTGTATTGTTTTTAGTACATATACATGTTTTCCGCCTCGTGAGCTATCTAGCTTCTGACGAAGATACTCCATCGCCGCTTTCGCCGCTTTGGTTTTTGCCTTGGCTACCTCATTTTTCGCTTTCTTTTTTATCTTGTACTCAGGTAATGCTTTGGGAGTTATGATTTTTGCCGATCTTTGGATGCATCCTTCTTCGCCCTATTTACTCTCCGCGAATGTTCGTTCTAGAACCACACTGCTCTATTCCTTTTTTTCGGCCTTTAGTTTCTGCTAATGTGTCCCTCGCGCACTTCAGGATGGTTCTCGCTGCTTTGGCCCAACAGAATCTATGAGGCCCATAGGATCGGGAAGACCAGCGTTGGTAATCTTCTCCTACAATATTTTCCGTGTTTGGTGTGCCAGTTTCTACCTATGAATTCGTGGTTCCACGTTACTTTTAGTTTGCTCCAGCAGGAGCCTGCATATACTGTATCAGCTATGATTGGTTGATGTTCTCCCGCTATTTCTTCTCTAGTTATTACCTTCACTATTTAACCGTTTTCAGTGCATTTCCCTTGAGCAAAACGTGATCGATTTCGCTTTGCCGACCTCAGCAAGTATATTTGATCTTGTGAGATTCTCTTTCGATAAAGAATTCTCGTTATTGCAAATCAAAAGCTCCAGCCATTTTAATTATTATCTTCCCCTTTTGACTACACTTGCGAAGCCCCTCCTTCCAAACAGTTTTCTAGATCTTCTTCTGTTCTGACCGACATGACCACTGAAGTCTCCTCCAGTTGCCAAGCAATCATTTTCAGGGACATCTCTAATGACATCATCGTGCTCGTCAAAGAAGCAAGCCTCCTCCATTTCGTTGCACCCATATTAGGAAGCAAACACGGTCACAACTGTTCAAAAAGCTACCTCTGTAGCGATCCGATGGGAACGATCATTTCGCTCATCCGAATAACGCACGAGACATGGTCTTTCAATGGTGCAGACACTGCTATTGCCACTCCGCTACTTTTGTGAGAAGACCGTGTTAGTACAGTTCGATGCCGTCTCCGATCTTTTCCACTTATTGGCCATCTCATTTCGTATAGACCTAGGACGCGACTGCCTCTCCACATTCTGCAACCTCCCTAGCCTTACCGATCAGGGATTCCGACATTCAAGGATCCAACCCGAATCAACGTCTTTAGTCGAAGTCGTTCGTCCCTCGGTGGTCCTCACTTTTTAACCAGAGGAGAAGGGCGAGCTTCCTGCAGGTCAGTTTCGGGTGACGTTCTAGCATTTACCCTTTTACATAGAAAACCATCCATGTTAATGAGACACCGGTCTCCATTAGAAGGGCTGTCAAACTGGGACTGACGCTGTAATTACGCAAAAGGGTGGTTTGATAACTGTGTCAACCTCATCGCATGGGGCCAAGACCTAGTTTACAGAAGCGGCCTCTCCCAGTTGGCCGTACTTCTAAGTTTTTTATAGGTCGTGAGGTGCTACCTCCACACCCATCTGCAAGACGGAGATCAAACTGGGGTCCTTCATGGTCCACGGGGATTTCTCCCTACCACCATCCGCCCCCTGCGACATTTTTGATACCATATGCGTATTCAATTCAAATAGAAATATAATCAAATATTCATTGTTTTGCGAATTTGTTCATCCAGCGAAGAAATCATTCAGTATACAGAATTTATGTAGCATATGTATTTCCTAACTGTTCAATTCAATAACTCTTAACTACGCGTGGATCTTACATGAACGGAAATCGTACCGAAGAACCGTTCAATCAATAACGAAACCGCCGTGAATGCTTGCGACTAGGAACACAAGCAAGCTGAATCCTGAAAATGCTGGTGTTTTGTAGCAAGATTTATGTGAAAGAATAATGACGTTTCGCTGACCATTAAGCAGCGTAAAGGAATTTATTGATGCTAAATCTATGCTAAAAACACCTAACGAGATTTATATATCTGTCATAAGAAACGAAGAATTAGAATGAAAATGAATAGGAAATATATGTTCGTTATTACATTTGCTTCACTGTTATATAAGAAGCTCTGCAGGAAGGACGACGCACAGACACCATGAAGTCCGCTGTTCTCGTCCTTCTTTGCGCTGCAGCAGGTAAGAACATTTAGGCCTGGATGCATCACCGAAATTACCCACAGCAAATGTGTTGGCGCCTGTGTTAATGATGGGTAAATCTGTGTGGCGTTAGCACGTTTACCTTGAGTAATTACAATGATGCAGCCTTTGGACGCACATGACTTGAACCTGCAAAACGTCTGCATTACAGCAACCGCCGATATCAACCCTCGCTGCTATCAAAAGATAAAGCAGGGACCATGTCTGGCTTACTTTCCACGGTAGGGGTGTGAATGGTGGTCAAAGTTCTGACAATGAGAACCATTCTTAGCTTTCTTCTAGGTACGCCTTTGACGCGTCCATTGGTGAATGTGTTGAATTCGTCTACGGCGGTTGTAGAGGGAACGGCAACAGGTTCAGTTCAAAGAGCGAATGTGAGAGAACGTGCATGAGATCTCGTGGTGGTCTCGGCTTGCCAGACATTGGTCTTCTACCAAGCTACACAGGTAAACAATTCCTTACAAGGCAATAGAAGATGCCCAGCAGAAAATAAGAAGAGCATCATGAAAAACTCACGTTCAAGCCAAACTCTGCGCTGAATTCTGAATCTTACATGGTTTCCATAAAAATGTAAGTAGTATAATGAAGAAGTCGTACCTATTTGTACGGATTTTAACTCGATTTCGTCATCTTCACTGCATAAGCGAGCAATCTTGTTTTTCTTTAGTTTTTCTCATTTCCTTTATCATTCCTCGGAGATGTATCATGGTGAGGGAAAAGATGCGCACTTAGGCAGCTGTGATTGGTGCATCCGAGGTGTTCTTCACTCCCATCTGTTTGAATTGTAGGCTCCACTAATCCACTAACAGTTACACCAGCTATTTATGACGGAGCCGAAGCTGAACGAGTTCAAAGAGGTGGCCGTTATAGACGGTCCGAATGCACCCCAATCAGAGTCCTATGACCACGCCCCTTGCCCCTCACGATGATACACACCCTCATTTCTCTAATTCGTTTTAACCACAGATGATGATCCAGTATGTACTCTTCCACTTGAGTCTGGACCATGCTATGGGCTCATGCCACGGTAGGTACCGATAATGACATGTAAAATGCACAAAAACTATGTTCACTCTATTAAATTTTTATAACAGATATGGATTTGACGCAAATACCGGTCGATGTGTGAGGTTCGTGTATGGAGGATGCCAGGGCAACGGGAACAACTTCGAGACGAAAGAAGAATGCCAACTGACTTGTCTTAAAAACACACCCATGCCCATTCCTATTATCGAAATCTAGTCGTCTTTTTTTCATGACAACATTGCTTGTCCATGTATAATGGTCGGTATAAATTCTCAAATTTTTCAATCTGTTTTTGGTTACCCAACAGGGATATTGCAGCCAAACAGACCAATGTTTGCATTTTTAGGAGTTCATCATCCATTTCTGAAAATGTGTAATTACGACATACTAGATTTAGAAATACAAGAGACTATTCGGAAAAACAAAGAGATTTCACAACCAGCTCTTTAAAAAGAATGTGAACATGTTTGGAAGAATTGAGAAACCCAATTAGCGCACGACCACTGCCTGCTATACAATAATTTTTGCCCAATATCTGCGTTAGTCTTCTGATTTTTTCGTTATGCGTCGCTTCATCACAAGAGGTGAAACGATAAAGCCGCATATAAGTACAGCGAAAAGAGCAACACGACAGAACTTCTTTACTCACAATTACTTCTTTACTCACTGATTAGCTGAAGTAGCAAAAACAAAAGAGTATCGATGAAACTTGGGCGCGTGTGGCGCAGTGGTAAGAGGCTCGCTGCGCACGCACACGGTCGATGGTTCGATCTCGCCTCCGGCTAACCAAGCCGTTCATCCCTCCGGGGTCGGTAAATTGGTACCAGAGGAGTCTGGGAGGGTGAAGCACTGACTTGGTTTATCGGATGCCCCCCGCAAGTCACTGTACAGGGCACATACGCATTCAACGCCTCTACGATGCTCAGATGGAGTCGAATGCGTGGCGCATCCCTCGTGACGGGATTGATCAACGCCGACCACTTTATCCTTCATCCTTTATCGATAAAACTTGCTCTTCACCGAAGGGCAATTGGCGAGTACCTGGACAACTAACTCAAACTCGTGAGTTCTACTGCCCACCAATCTTTAGTATTTAATATTGACATACATGTACTTAAACATGATATCAGTTGGATTACTTGTATTTGAAACTGTGCAATGTATCACGTGGTCATCACATGTAATGAATAGTTGCAGGGCAGGCGACGGCACTCGTTTGCCAACAACTAACTCGAACTCGTGAGTTCTACTGCCCAAAAAAAACCCAGTACTCAGTATGGCAAAAAAAAGGGGGGGGGGGGAGATTGGGACAGATGTCTAAGGAAAGGTAATTAGTTCTGTTTCGCAGGCGTCCGGTAGAATGGGAAGTCAGCACCGAAAAGAACATTATGAACTGACGAGACGTCATTCCTTGCCCTTTGGAGTGTTTCAATCAAATTAATGAGGACAACTGCTACGACCGATGATTCCATTCAAAATGCTCATCATTTTGATTACCAGCATGGTAAAGAGCGCAGGTGGCCCTCACCTCACCGCGCCATAGCAAGAACGTTTACTAATTTATGTGGTTATAATCCGTCAAATTCTGTGTCTGCCGTGTTGGAAACCCATGCCTCACCTGCCACTGTGGAAACAAGCGAGAAAAAAAAGGGCCTGTTGGGCAGAGATGCGGACAAAACCGATACATCGTGATTTCCCGCTGCCTCGGGAGATGCAGCACACAACCAGAGGGAGCTGCGCGCGGTTCCGCCGCTTGCCTGCTACCGTTTGTAGTTCACTTTTACTTTTATCTCACTGCCTCATTTATGAGGAAAGTCAACATCGGTTGTCACTAGCGATACGTACAGATGAGTGACACACCTCATTGCCCATATTCTCATATATAAATCATGGTAGTGCAACAAATTTTTCTAGAGCGCAGACGTGGGGGGCCGGCACGTGATCGCATCGTTTCATCATGTGCTCAGTTCAGAGAGAGTGTTGGCGGATGAGGCGAAGCTGACGAGACGGTCGGCCGATGTTTCATCACAAGTGCACAGATGTAGTGGAAGTCGCGTTGGGACCCACCTTTTGCTGGATCCGTTGGTCACGACGATGATGGATACAGTCGCCATTGATAAAAGCGAGAGACTTAGACAATGCTTTCAGGACTTCACGGCGGGACCAGCCTCCTGCGCTGGCACTCTCGCGGCCTACGAATGAGACAGTGCTTACGAGTTTTCAGGCTGCATAATGTACGGAGCAAGATTATCGCTATGCGGTGCTATGCGGGTCGCAGGTTGCCAAATCGAGGCCATGCGGTCCGCAGATGGCCGATCGCGGCGGTGCTGTGCGGCCCATAGATGCCCGCTCGCGGCGGTGCTGTGCGGCCCACAGATGCCCGTCCGCAGCGGTGCTGTGCGGATCTCGAGCATCAAGGCTGCTGAGTAGCGGCACCACCCCTTTTGAAGGGATGTGCTGGCGGGCAGTAGTGTGAAGAACGCCAAGGATCTGGGTCCACCGATCCATGTCACATTATAATATGGAAATTCCAACCCAAAAAGCAAATATGGTGCAGATAGTCCAGAACGTTTTAGACAAGACTACTAGCAAGGATCAGCTGTTAGAAGCAGATTTCTGCTTCTTTTTTTGTTTGGGAATTGAGAGCTTCACTTCCATCGAGATTGAGCATTGCGACCACTGCACCTAATGCTCGCGATGAGGCATAATTCGCTCTTGGAAGCCAACGTAAAAGAAACATTTTCGCGTTTTTCTCCGAGCGATGAAGCGAGAAACCCTTGTTTTATTTCATTTTTATTCTTGTAGGGTATTTAAGCATTCGTGGCAGCAAAGGAAGCGCTATCGAAATGTTGCCTCTTGTGGCGGCTTTCGCGTTGGCCTTAGGCGGTAAGTCATTACACCATTGTTAGATCACGCAGTTTCACTGCAGTTTTTCCATGTAATAGTTTCAGTTCGTGGTTCTTCTGATCCATGTACTCTGCCACTGGATGCCGGACATTGTCTTGCGTTCATTAAACGGTTTGTTTGTCAGCTACAACATTTTACATAATTTCCTCTCATCGACCTGAGGACATTCAATTGAAGCATAACACGAACTATTTCGGTACTCGAAAAATGTAGCAGAATCACCATTCTGGGAAGACACTGTTGGAGCAAGTTTTAAGAAAATTTGAGACATTTATCGCAATCCTGGAAATGAGCCGCGGGAGCTTGAGAACCTTATATGCTCATACATGGTAATTTGATGTAATGCTGCATTTCAGCTATGGCTACAACACAGCCAAAGGCAAATGTGTTGAGTTCGTGTACGGAGGATGCGAAGGGAACGAAAACAATTTCGTGTCAATGGAGAATTGCGAGAAGGAATGCGTGGGCAAAGGACCGAACCTTGACAAGAAGGTGTCTGTTCCCAACAGGGCTAAACGTTCGCTATCACTGCAGCGAAACGGCAATCTACCGAAGCCATTCCAAGGCGCACTTGGAAAAGTGTCTTCTATGAAGAACAAAATAGGCGGTGCATTGAAAAAAGTGAAGAGTATTTTCGGCAAAAACAAGAAACAAGGAAGTACCGAAGGACTGGTGGGCACGGATTTTGAAAAGGATGTTTGGTCCAAACATAAACAACTGCTGATAAGGAAAGTCCCCTTCTGCATGCAGATAATCGACCTCGGATCCAAAAAAGCGAAAAAGGTCGTCACACGGTGCGTTCTCTCGGTTGATATAAACTTCATGCAATAGTAATCTAGGGGGGAGGGGCATAAGTTACTTCGATAAGTTTGGTCAGTTATCTGCACTTGCCTTCTTCAAATTTTTCCTATCCCGAATAGGAAAGCTTTGTAGTATTCAACCAATTCAGTCAGATTTTGCAGGAGCCTTTTGCTTGTTGTCCTTAGAATACATTTATGGTACATTTTTGGAAAGTGCGGTTCACTATGAGGAATTTTACCTGCGAAATTCACAACTTGTTCAAGGAGAGTCTTACTGGATAGGGTGATTCGTTAAGCGCAAAAGTGCTCTTTCAAATAGCGCCGGAAATATCTCACGAAAATGGATGAGTTACGGAGTAGGGTGGGGAAAGCTAAGTTCAGACTGTTCAAGCGCGATAACGTCAAATTAGTACCAACTGTGACTCTCGGAAAGTGGGTTGAAATTTCCTACCAAAGCGAGGTTTGGGTTCCACTCTCTGATTTCACTCTTTGCTCTTACAAACAACGATATAAGTTTTCATACTGTTAATTGGAAAGATAAGGCAGTACTTCATCCTATCCCTAGCCGTTACCAAAGACTGCTTTTTCCGGCGTGTTACGCAAAAATTGCGGCCTGATTTAGTGCATTTGACGGTATTGAGGGTTTGTGCTGAAAGTTTTTCGACTATGCTCCAACTTTCAAGGGAAATTTCATAGCGAAAGAATCCTCTTATCCAGCGCATTATGTGAGATTAACCTCAGCAAAAAACATATGATTTCTGCTGAGGAATAAGCCAACAAAATTGCACGAGAACCTATGTGGTATATATTTCGCCAGCAAAGAGATGTTCCTTAATTCGACAGGTCCTCCAACTGTAGCGCCCACACCTAACGACTAAACCGTTGAATAAGGCTGTAAATTCGATGATTTCCTGTGGATTTCCATTATCCTTTGCCGGGCTTCACATACGTACTATTCGTGTTACAGATATGTCTTCGATAAAAATCAAGGGAAGTGCATACAAATCAAGTATCGCCGACCAGACAAGGAATACCAAAGCGTCAAGAAGGGGTACATATACCATACCAACAAGAACAACTTCGAATTCATAAGCGACTGCAAAAGAGAGTGCGAAGGCAAACAACATGAAGAACCGGATTTGAAAGCTATTCTCGCAAGCGAGGGAATCTATACTTAACATGCGCACCGTCAGCGCCGATATATTTTAGAAAATGTGGATAATAAATGTGCTAGAAGTGCATTACCGTGCAGTTGCCCTCAGATGTAGAGCAATACCCTGATACGAAGTACTTGTAGCTTTTCAACCACCAGCTCATCAATATTCTGGCCCATTGCGAGGTTCGTTTTGGAGAGTTATATTACCAGAACGGTAATTCTCAAACCATCCATGTTCCACCTTCTTTATTGACCACCACCTCTAATAACATTTAACTAATCCGTGACAAAGTTCAGATCTTAGAGAATGACAGAATTTCCCAACCTCTTTCTATACTTTACAAAACCTGCTTTCAAAGCTGTTCGAAAATCAAGGAAGGAGGTGATTACGAGGGTGGGGGAATATATGCACCTCCAAAATGGAAGAAAAATAAAAGATAAATAAACTCATTCTGAGAGATATCGGTTATTAAACTAATCTAAAAAAAATCCGACATTTCATGCTACAGCTGTAGTGTTATTGAAAGGTTCCTCAGCACAGAGAAGAATAAAAGTTGTAAAAAGGGAAAATTGCCAAAAAAAGAAGAAGAGTTCATGGTGACTGTGTAAGGGCAACTTGATTTGAATCAATGCTCACGGCCAGAAATTTTGAAGTCCCTGTACGTAATCTTATAGTGCACAACTCATGTAGGTACATCTGTTTCTCATGTAATACAATTTTTTTTCAACAGCCAGTTTCACAGAAAGCGCTTTGAAAGTGGTTTCTTTTCAAACATAAGGGCATTGGGTTGTGAGTGGACAGATTTTCTTGAAAGAACATGACTCAAGAACAATGGACGGATATTATCAAAAATCAGACAAAACCTACTAAGGTTGGCATACGTGTGCACATCTGTGCTTGCTTAGAAGCCCAACAAGCATACGTAGTTCCCTCGCTAAGTTCGTTAGAAAAGAATAATCGAACCGCTAATTTGCGGTCTTTTCGATCCATTCCTATGAAATTGTTCAAATCAATGTATCAAATATCTAAACCCTCGCTAACTTTACTTTGATATTTCGATGGTCCTTTACTGCTGGTGATATTCTCGGCGGGACATGGAATTTTTTTCACTGTACCGTTGCTGGCGAGTCGTTTGAGCGTCCACAAACCTACCCCAAGAACAACTTCTCCAGGCATCGCACGACGGTGCACACCCGAGATTCAGCACCCGAATTTGAAGTAATTGTGCTACACCGTCATCTCGAAAACACCCTCATTAGAAAGATCACGGAGGCTCGTAAAATCAAGCGATACCAACCGGAGATCAACAACAGGGAAGAGTTAGCTGAGGCACTTCAAGTAATTGCTTGACTACAACCGCTATAATATCTTAGGAGTAGCAGCGTTGGGTATGAGTGGATTGTCTCTAGATAACACCAGATATTGCACATGCTTACTATACACTCACATTTGCTCCTCTTTCCATCGTACTCGGTCGGTCATGCATGTTAAAACTTGTCGATCTGTATTACGTTGTGTATTGTATTGTATTGTATTGTATTGTATGTTTTAAGGTCTGAGGAAGGCGCTAAGCGCCGAAAGCTTACTGGAATAGGATAAAGTACTAACTCAGAAGCTCTCATCAAACACTGATAAAGAAGAAAAAATCCTGCAATTTATAGAGTAGTAGAACCTAGTGAAAGATGAGCGGTTTGAGAACCCCTACTTTATAGGATTTGACCCGAACCGGGTTTGACCGCAGAAGTCAGTCATCGGTTGAAATCGATAACTTCAAGTTAACATTTTCCCTCCAAAGGAGAGCCGTCATTTAGAGAAGAAACGTTCGTGCTACGTATTCTAGCACCTTTTCCAGTAGGTTCCACAAGTGGATTGGATCATTGTGCAAAGTATGAGGAAGTAATTTAGGCCGTTCGCTCTTGAACAAGAAGAAAACCATTGTTCATGTTTTCAGGCTGTGTTGTTAGGAATCGTCATGTATTAGTAATGTATCGGTCATTCGACCATGTTTACCATTCGGTTGTGGAAATCTCGTATCCGCTCATCTCTGTTTTGTATAATTGCTGCACTGCTGGAGCCGTATGCATATCTCTCCCCGGCCATCCCCGGGCCCCGACCATCCCCACCCGGGAAGTATCCCTGGTCGGGGATGGTCGGGGAAAACTCGTTTGCACACCTCCAGGGATGCCCTTGGGAAGAAACTCGCCCAGTAATTTGCGTTGGAGCGATGATTTTGCGCATTCGTCTCATCTCATTTCATCCCCGTCCCCGGTGGGGGATGCCCGGGGAGAGGTATGCATACGGCTCCTGCACGCAAAGAACGCAATAAAGCACAATTCGTTCCTAACGACCAAACGTTAACAAAATATCCTCATACCTTTAATATCGCGATGGAGCGAGAATTTTTATTGATCAATGACAGGTATTTAAGAATTATGTCGACAAGAAGAGTGCTATCAAAATGTTTCTTCTTCTAGCACTGTTAGCCCTTCGCTTAGGTGATGAAATGTTGTTGATCTGTCATATTCCATGTTTCTTGACAGGTGTTTTCATGAAGATGGTTTCAGTTTACGGTTCACTAGATCCATGCACTCTGCCACTGGATAACGGGAGCTGCAGTAGCCGTATTACACGGTTTGTTGCTTCTCTTAAACGCTTTTTGGATTCCACCCTTAAACCAACATGAACACCACGAAGCAAAATACAAACTTGACGGTTTTGATGCCCTTGAGAGTATTGGATTTAGTCGATTGAGTGTCTTCAGTTTGGCTACGACACTCTACTGGCATTGCAGGAGTAGTTTCCTTTCGTCTAACCTTGCATGACGTGCTTCCAAACTATTCTTTTTTTAAATTATTCATTTTATTTCATTCTTTCACTACTCAAGGTCACGCAAATAGAGTGTGGAATTTTTCCTTGACTTTTTTGCAAACGCGACAGAATTTTCGTACCTTGTGACCGTTCCCACTTGCACACTGGTTCAAAAAAGCATGTGCAAAATCGATGTTCATCCCTCAAAAATCGGCAATTTCGTGCTAAGTTAAGAAAAGCTATGTTCACATGATTGGAAAATCTCTGAAAGTAAAAATGTGTTAGTAAATGAAAGTAAATAAAGTAGTGAATAGCAAAAAAGGGACTCCACACGAAAAATCTTTCCACAGTTATAATAAGTGGTGGTTATAGTAGATGGGTACGTGTGTCAGTCATGCTACAGGTACAAGCTTCAAGGTAATGATGGATAGTCATGATGAACGGTTGGGCGGCATGCATATTTTGAGAAGAATATCCACTGGGGGCCGCAAATAACCTCGGAGCCTCAGAAATGTGCGTCTAAGAGGCATCCGGGCTGCAGACTGTCCATTATCATGTGGAGGTACCAACGTCAAGCGCACGCATCTAGCACGAATTGCCTCCAGGAAAGGGGGGGGGGGAGGATGGACGAACTCAAGGGAAATTTGGTAATTGCGTCATTGTTTTCCTCGAAATTCCATCAGTCAAGAAATAGATCAAGGTTAATTGAATTCCGAGAGATTTTCTTGAGTGTTACAAAGTGGAGCAGAGAAGGTCATGATGTAGTGGGAGTACAGTGGAATTCCGCTGGTCATAGAATTGATTTAAAAGTTCGATGTTTGTGTGTATGTGTGGGGGGGGGGGTACTCGATGTACCATGTCAGCTCTTCATCTTCATGGTCTCTTTCGGTACCAATTCTCAGCCCGCGGCGGGAAGGCTAGCTAACTTTGCCAGATGCTGGGATCGAATCATCCACCATGCGCGCCGCAGCAAGCCTTCCGGATTTAAAAATGTTTTTTTTTATATAAAGACAAATTTCAGTTATGTGTGTGCAAATGAAGCTGTTTTTGGTTAACTTCCTAAGACGGTTCAAATGTACTGATCTGACCGAAAGATCATTTCAGCTACGGCTACGACATAGCGAAAGGCAAATGTGTTCAGTTCATGTATGGAGGATGCGAGGGAAACGAGAACAATTTTCCGACGATGGACATCTGCAAGAATGAGTGCGATAGGAACATTCCGAGGCTTACCGAACCGGAAAAGGTCCCAGTCTCCAAAAAGGTGAAACGCCAAGCGCCACCGCCTAGAGGCCCTAGGCCAAAGCCACCCTCAGGCAACCGCAAAAAAGGACCTTCTGCTGCAGCTGCTCAGAAGGAGCCCAATGGAGCCCAGTCAAATCGAAATCCAAACAAGAAGGGGCCCCGTGATCGTGTGCGCGACAACGGCAAGCCTTCCACATCGCAGTCAAAAAACGACAATGGAGCCCAATCAAATCGTGGACCAAACAGAAATGGACCGCGCGGTCCTACCCGTGACAACGGAAAGCCTTCCCCGCAACGACCGAAAAACGGCAGCGGAGGTCAGTCGAATTCAAAGCAAAACAGAAATGGGCCTTCTGATCCTGGTCGCAACAATGGCAAGCCTTCCCCGCAACGACCGAAAAACGGCAGCGGAGGTCAGTCAAATCCAAGGCCAGACAGGAATGGGTCACCTGATCATGGCCGCGACAATGGTAAGCCTCGGTCGAAAAACGGAAATGGAGCCCAGTCGAATCGAAGGCCGAACGGGAATGGGTCTCCTGGTTTTGGTCGCAACAACGGTAACCCTTCCTCATCACCGTCGGAAAACGGAAATGGAGCTCAGTCAAATCGAAGGCCACACAGGAAAGGCTCTCGTGATCCTGTTCGCGGCAATGTTTTAATTTTCACACCATCGCCAAAAACAGACATTGGACCAGAGCCTGGAGCCCTTGAAAAGGTGCCTTCCGATCCAGCCCTCAACAAGGTTGAATCGCCCGCACCATCGCCCCCGCAACAATCCACCGACACAAAAAAAGGCAAGGGAAAATATTGGCAGAAAATTTCCAATCGAATTGAACCGTTGATAAAAATGAAGGAAGCAGCCGCTAAAGCGAAAAATTCTAAGGTTGTGAAGGGATTGGGAAAGACCGCACTCAATGGCATTGGGAAGGTCGTTGAAGCAGGCATAGAACAACTTCCCAATTTCATAGGTTGAATGCGAGGATTCAGCAAATCCAGAAACCGTTTTTTTTTCTGGATAAGAAGGGAATAAATGTTAGACAGATGTCCAAGTCTCTACCTCACGTTTTTCAATTCTACTATCATCTTAATGGTTCTTCTTTGCAAGATCTACGACAATTGCGTGAAGGCGGAATTTCGCCTCAGAAATGATTTCGCAACTTGTAGGGAAATATTAGGCTGTTGCGAAATCGATGTCGGATTTCGACAGTTGCACTTTGAATTGTCGTAACTTGATGAAAAGTGAACTTTCTCCGCTGGTTTAGAGCTCTTTCGAATCAGCACATCTTCGCCATCTTTCTGCTCCGTTCTTGTTTCATTAGGCCTGAAGCCAAGCTTTTCGGACCCAGGAATATCGGCAAGATCGTCTCGAGCTAACGTATTTTTGCGGCTTAATCTTCCTCTCAGGGATGGCTCCCATCGCTTGAATTTGTGGTCATCTGTAGGGAAACAGTCCACTGAGTAAGGCAAATGAGAGAGAGTCTCGCACTTCACCTGCATCTACTTCCAGAGCGTTTAGAGCCTAAAGTGTGGTCTTGAGCTACTTTGAAACACCAGGGGATGAATCGAATTGAATCCACTTGTTTAGTTTTTCCATCATGCTCGTTCCTCCGATGGCGCCAGAAATAATAGAATAATGAACCCCATGACCACCTTCGAGATATTGCACAGTTGCCCTGGTGATAGCTTCCATCAGTGTTTTCAAAACGGCATCGACGTCATCGAATTTTAGTCCATAACTCTGCAGCACGTGTCTCCAAAACCAAGTGACTTGGGGCAACACTGGGCTACCACTTTGTTGAGCATTCCCTCCTGCATAGATTGGTAATATTAAACGTCCAAGCCACTCTCTTGCCTTCGAGTTCGAATCCACGAAACATTTTAGGACGAATTTTAGCGGACGAGTGAGTTTTGATTCACCCTCGAAAACCACAACAAAAGTGGGTAAATCTCAATAAAAAAAATTAAAGCAGAAAGAGGAAGAAATGGGCTTTGGAACAAGTACAAAATATTTGGTGGATGCATCATTTCATATTCTAAAGCATTATTCCAAAATTCGTGGTTCAAAAATCCGACATCGATTTTGCAACAACCTAATATAAACCGCATGAGCTGCTAAAACGTTATCGGATGCTGAAAAAGTGCTAACCGAAATTAGTAGATGGGAATCATTTGTTGTGAGACTTTTCCAGGGCTTTTCACTTGTTTCCGTCCAAGGCGTCGCCGTAAGCGACGAACTCAATAGAAATCCGAGAGAGCAAATTTCGCACGGGTCTTGCTTCTAAGCAGACTAATATATCTTCTAGAGCGCGTCCATATGACCGAATAAAGCACAGTCTATGAGGGCCACTTATGAAAAGCATTTTGGCAATCTCTTAACATTTGTGTTCACTGTTGAGTAGCAAATAAAAACAACACAGTTGAACTAGCCACAATCACAGAAATCGTCACGCATGCTGGGCTCTACTCAGAGCTTTTATATCCCTTCCACATACTTCTTTAGGAATTGTTCCCTTGTGCTTCCCAGGATTGTCCAGATGACTTTTCTAAATAGAGTCTGTCGCCTAGCGTGTAGAGACATCACTGATAAAAATGGGTAATAGCGCTGGCGAGAGGATAAACAAAATTCACTGGTGGTTTTTTTTAAATATCTTATTAAAGAACTAGAAGGCATACCAAGTGTTGGTAAGATGTTTTGCTTTCCCCGGCTTTTCACATTGATGCGGATAGTTGGTGATACTGATACGATCATTCGAAGTGCTCATCATTTCGATGCTCACATCGTCAAAGTATCTAGGTAAACATTTTTTCACCCGCACAAAAGCCAAAAATTCGATATGACCAATCGAAAGATGATTTTGTGCAAAATGTCATTTGCATATTATATATCAAGCATATTAGTGAACCCCAACAGCATGATCTCGCCCGTCCCCAAGTGGATGTAGAAAAGTCGATAATATCAATAGATCAGTAAGGGAAAAATATCGTGCGAAACGGTGGCTAAAATTGTGTTCTGTAGTTCGAGGAACCCCACTAGACATAGTTTTGCTCGTTCAGTGCAAAAATGGAAAAGTCGACGAAATCAATAAATCAATAAGCCGACACTATCGTGCAAAACCGTTGTTATATTTGTGTTCGGTGCATTGGAGAATCCCAGTAGGCAGACGCGCCCTTGCAGGCCTCCGAGGGAAAGTGGGAAAATCGATAGAAGCAGTGAATCATGTAAAAATTAGCCGAAAATGGTTGTCGTATTCGAGTTTCGAGAACCCTGATCGTATTCGAGAACCCTGATAAAAATGTTCACACTCGTCCCTGGCAAATATCGGTAAAATAAGAAAATCAATAATCTGACACGAAGTTGCTGTCCTGTTCGTGTTCAGCATATTGAGGAACCCCAGTGGGGCTGCCTTCCCCGCGCAAAGGTGGAAAAAATTGATGAAATCAACAAATCGATATTCTGGCTCAAAATAGTTGCCATACTTGAGTTCAGCATGTCGAGAAACACTAGAGAGCTCATTCTCACCACTCCATAGGCTGAAAAAGTGGAAAATCGATAAAATCGATGTAATCGATGAGGTGATCGATATTCCCCACTGAACTATGTCCAGTAACCTCCACTTGCTCACAGTGGACCTGAACACTAAATTTTCTCGGTTCAACGTCCACGATTTCTATTTGGAACATACAAACACATCAACACACAAATTTTCACTGTCATGTATGCAGTTATGGGGAGTGCAAGGCCAAAACTAACATACAGACATGGGCATTATTGACAAAAAAGCAATCCAGCTCAGAAGTATGAAAGCTAGCGTGCTGTTACCACTAGTCAAGCAACCCTTTACTCTGCCTACCTTCTGTAGAACTGAAACTTACTTCCAAAACAAGCTTCATTGCTAGAAATAGGTAACACTTCTAAAAAAGAGACTACGTAGTTGTTCTAGAGAATGATTCCTGTTTGCAAGTTGACATCGGTTAAGGCTCCGAAAAAAAAAAAAACTTTAAAAAACGAAAAACGTTCTCAAAGCGCAAATCGGCATCTTCTCTCCTTTTCTTGGAGAGAAGAAAAGAAGAATGAGGAAAATCGTAGATTGTGTGTCAAAGTCTCTAAGACTCGGAGGAAAAAAAACCACACTGGGACCATTTCCAGTTCCTGCCATATCGGACAAATGGGCGAAGGCGAAGGATGTAGCGAAGAATGTGGCGAAGAAAGTCGGACTGGCGGTCAGAGGATTGCAAAAGGAGAACTCCGACCCTTGTTCCTTACCAATAATAGCGGGAACATGCCGAACTCCAAAGAAACGGTAAGTATTGTTCGTTGATCTGTAGCATTTAGTACATTTTTTTTTCGACAACAGTAGGTACTAGTTTCTGAAGAGGAGGAGAGAGAGATCAAGGGCAAGGGCGAGGCTGTAGAAGCAGGGAGAAGTGATTTTTCTCATAGCTATGAATCTTTCCCTTCAAAAGACTTTATTTGGATTTATAAATACCTTTGGTCACCAATCTACGAAAGCACGAAAAGTAGGGATTCTGCCCCCATAGCGTCCGACCTTGACTATCCAGCTATTGAAGCAGTGTGAAACATTGTTGGTATTTCATGGATAAGTATTTTTCTTTAATGGATCACTTGCCTTTGCAGATACGCTTACGACATGAGAAAGCTAGAATGCGTAGAGTTCGTGTATGGAGGTTGTGGAGGCAACAAGAACAACTTCATGAGCAAGACGGAATGCGAAAGAAGATGCCTGTCAGCAATATGATTCTCCCAGCATATCATGAGAAAAAAGAGAGCAATTTCCGTAGAGACTATCTGAAAATGTGAACTTTTCTTTGCTTTGCTACTTGCTGACATATTTTGGTTCGTATATCGTGAATGAATATGTATAGACAGAAAAATATTCGACATCCTGTATTTCATTACAAAGTGCCAAGGGCACAATGCTACTTGTCAAGTCTAAGGATTGGCCGGTCCTTAACTTGAATCCTTCCACCCGTGATGTAGGGTCAGATATTAAATAACCCTTTTAGTTAGTACAATTTATCTTCAGTACATTAATAAAATATCATATTATACAAGAGAGGGGCGTGGCTTCATGGGAAGCAGGAGAAAGGGGAAAGGTCGCCGGTCACCGGACCATCTCCCTCTCATCTGATTATCAGGCTCCGCCCCTCTCATCCGATTATCAGGCTCCGCCCAACTCGTACGCTCGACAAACTTTCAAACTTTCAAACTGAAGATAGAAAACAAAAGTGACATTTGTTGAGGATTCTTGGAAGAATCATTGGAAAACGTACATGTATGTTCTGTTGTGTCTGTTATATATTGCAGGCTAAAGAGGTATTCATACGCATCGGACCTCATTTGCGCCCACTGACAAAGCGGTTGGATAGTTGCCCGTAAAGCCTCTTAGACCTTGGAATTTTTTCGTGCACATCATGTATGTAGGTAAGGCAAGGGCATGGGCACCACATCTGCTGGTTCCTCGCAACACCATCAGCTTCCTAGCCTCGAGCTTTGTTGTGAGAAAATGTAAATGAGTGCACAAAATCTGTGTCCTGCTTCTAAAGACCCGTTTTCAAGAAGCGCACAATAAGAAATACTCATATATCATTTAATACAAGGAAGATCATTTTCTTAGTGCCAGGCATCCTTCTCCAAGTATCTCCGATCTCAGCAACTTTTTGACGAAGGAACATTGTCAAAGTCTGATAGAAAAATGTTCAAGCAGTTGAAATCGGGCATACAAGCATCACCGTTAAAGGTGGAAGAGACCGTATTTTGAATTTTGACTGGCAGGAACTTGCGGCAGCCACAGAAGAGTTTATTACATTCGCAGCTTACTACATATTCGCAACATCCGCACGTGAGAGCGACTCCCAGTGAGATCCACATGCCGGCAAGAAGAGATGGAACCTTATGGCAAAAACGCTCTGCGCTTGGATGGTGAGAAAATGGTTATTTAGTTTTTTTTGAGAGTTGGAACGCCAAAAAAGCGAATCTTCTAAAAATTTCTATATATTTAGCCGAATTGTTTGTGACGACCGCAGCCCTTGATGGTCGCGATAACGCATAATTTGGTATCAGCCATCAACGTAAAAATACATCTTCGTGCTTTTCATGGCGCGTTACAAATAGAATTTTCAACGGATAAACAACATGTATTTAAGCATTTGTGACAGCAAAGAGAGTGCAGTCAAAATGTTTTCTTTTATTGCAGCGTTGACATTAGCCTGTAAAGGTAAATCATTACGCCATTGTTTAAGCATGACGTTTAAGTCCAGCTTTCCGATTTCACCGTTTTCAGCTCACGGAATATTTGGATTTTCTTTGCGCTCTGGAAAGTATGATCCACGGGCTGCTAATCCATTTGGCCAACTTAATCCACCTAAACCAAGGTTTTTTTTGCTTTTTTGCAACATTTTTTTGATCCTGACATCAAACCATTCCTGTTAGTCCGAAAGGTTTCGTCAGATTCCCTTAACCCTCCTTAAAATAGGAACCTTTTATTCGAGTCGAGTATCTGATATATATCTGAATTCGCCCTTAAATTGTCAACAGAGAAAATTATCTTGCACAGTGTGGTTTTCCTCAAGAAGTGAAGATCGGTTAGTAAGGGAGCGATGTCTGATCAACCAGAAGAGGCAAGGCGCGAATTGCAGCTGTAGAAAGTATCACTGAGCACTGCAAACAGATTTTGACACAAAAATTTTGCGGACGTAGAAAAAACTTGGATCTTCGCCGCATTTGGTTCCTGGACGGAAGATAAAATTAATAAAAAAAACAGTGATTATAGTATTAGATAATTATCATTAATTATGAAAAAAATCCTCCTATATAAAAACTGGTAAGGGTTCAGATTTTTCGAACGTCAGACCGCAAGAATCTCGCGAAATCACGTGCATATTTTAAGTACCACATCAGCGCATAGGCAATGCTGTAAGAAGATGCGCAGATGCCAGAAGGAGCGTTTTAGGGAGTCGGGTTGAGTCAGATCCTCGCAGGACCCACTTTTAGACCAGGTACTGCATCATACATACCTTGTAGACAACAAATCTTTAGCCAACCAACTACCACTTTCTTCAAGCATCTAGATGTCTTAGCTCAGAGGAATTTCTTCGGAGACTAAAAGTGTGACAAAAATGACTTCCGTATATCTCAGACGACCATACTCGAGTTGCAGAGTGAGACGAGAAGATTCACCTTATTGCTAAGGATTTGCGAATTCTAGCGCTTCTAAGTTTTCTTGAAAAAAAAAATGATTTCAAAGCGAGTTATGACCCTAATTTTAGAAACTTTCCATTCAAAGTTCTGCCCGTATGCGCACTGTTTCTGCTCGGTTCTCTACCACGATTATAAGAATGTCATCCATGTATTATTCTAGTTCTCAATCTTTAACAATAATAATCATCGTTTGGAAGAGCTCTAATATCCAATTTCGCACGAAGTTCACCTTTTCACTACACCGAGCTTCCATTCTCTATAATTTCTGAGTATTCTGGCCCCATTCCATTCAAAAGTTCTGGCTGTACCAGTGTACCAAAAAAAAGCTATTCTTGAGTAATTGTATGGTACTCCTCTGATGAGTAGATATAGATATAGATATAGATATAGATTTATTACGACTATTTAAGACAGTCGTGAGATAAGATTACATCACAACACAATAATAGCAAACAAAATTCGCTGGTATAACACAATGCTTCCAGCTAATATTAAAAAATACATTCCTAATCATACATAGACATATAACGTCAATACTTTAGGAGGGAACGGGCAGCGATTCGTTTAAACGATGCAAAATTTTTCAAGCAAGGTGTCAAACCTATCTTTAGGTGCAGAAATGCAGACCCTGCACGAGCAGTGAATGACTGCTGCCTTATTGTTTTTCTCGGCTTGGGATATGAAATCTTGAGGGGAAGTCCCCTTGTCTTGGATGGCAGAAGCTTGTAAAATTTTGTCAATCGAATTTTATATATATTGGAAATTATTTTGAATACCGTACATACATCAAACAGCTTTCTTCGAGAACTTAAGGTATGAAGATCATACAACTTATTTCGTGCTGAAGACTCTGGAATATTTGAGTACTGAAATCCTCGATGTCGAATCATTAATTTCCTTGTGAAATTATTTTGTATACTCTCAATCTTTGCTATGTCTTTTTTCTTATGTGGAGCAAAAACTGTTGTACCACATTCGACAATCGGCCTAGCGTATGACCTGTATGCTCGAATAAGAACGTTTTTGTTCCTGGTCGATAAGCCTTTGAACATCTGATATGTGCGTGAAATGGCCTTCCTGCTTATATAAGTGTAATGGTCTGAAAAGTCAAGAGAGTTGTTGTAGTGGAATCCTAAATCAGTGATTCTTTCAACTTGGGCAATTTCTTGACCTCCCATATTGAAAGAATGCTTATCTGTTGATTGACCGACTTTCATATATTTCGTTTTTTCCGGTGATAGTGGTAGTTGCCAAATATTAGACCATGTGACCATTCTATCTATAGCTGATTGGAGTTTCTCCCGCATTTCACCTGTGGACTGGCTATACACTTTGAGATCATCAGCAAACTGTTTATAATGAATACCTTCATCACACAACACTTCGGCCAAATCTGCTATGAAAATTGTGAATAGAAGGGGAGACAAGACACCTCCCTGAGGTACTCCACTCTTTACTTGTCTTATAGTTGAATATTCGTTTCTAACTCTGACTTGGAAAGTTCTACCTGTTACATACTGTTCAAGCCATCTGCACAATTTCGGATGAATTCCCAATTTTTCAGTCTTATGGATAAGCTTTTTGTGACTTACTCTATCAAATGCCTTCGAAAAATCAAAATATATTACGTCACAGCACTTATTTTCATCAATCAGTTGGGTCCAATCATTGATGCAATCTAGCATATTAGTTTCAACCGATCTGCCCTGAACAAAACCATGCTGCTCATCTGGGATTATATTGTTCTTTTCGAGATGATCAACTATGTGTTTTTTCACTATTTTCTCAAAAATCCTACAGAACATTGAGGTGATGCTTACAGGCCTGTAATTGGATGGATTTGATGATGGCTCTTTTTTGAGAATTGGTGTTACTAGAGAGTGTTTCCATCTTGACGGAATTTGGGAAAACATCATAGACTGGTTAAAGATATAGGTGAGAGGCTTCACAATAAAATGTGCAATCTGTTTCACAAATGAAGCTGGTATAAAGTCCGGTGTGGTTGAGAAAGAAGACGGCCATTTATTAATTAGATCATAAACATCTTTTTCGTAGAACCACGGAAGATATTCCATAGGAGATTCAACCGTTGGTTCAAATGAAGGAAGGGTATCGTCATCTTCTGTAAAAACGTTGCAGAATTCATCAGCTAATAGATTGGCCTTATCAATATCGGTTGTGGCCCTCAGATCTCCTTTTCGTATAACACCAACGTGGGCTTTAGTCTTCATACATCTATTCAAAAGTTTATAAAAGCTTTGTTTTTGCCCCGATAAAATCACTTTGTTTTCCGTAGATGATCTGTATTTATGAAGTTGCTTTGTGAATTTGGCTGAGAACTTTTTGTATTTCTCCCAATCACCAGACTGAGTGGAAACTCGTGCCACATTGAATAGGCACTCTCTATGACGTAACATGTTCTCCAGATGTGGGGGTAATTTAGAGTGCTTGGGTTGAACTGGTTCCCAAGGAACAAACTTGTCAATTGCATGGTGCAGTATTGATATAAACATCTCATACTTATCAGATACTGTGTTAAGGGTTTCCAATGAGTCAGTCCACGAGATCGATGCGAGAAACTCACAAATTGCTGTAGAGTCACACTTTGAATACACTCGCTTGTATGCTAGTGAATTCTCAGCATAGCGACTCTGTACAACAAAAGAAACACTTTTGTGGTCGCTATTCCCTACAGGCTCTTTAACTATCACCTTCTGTACAAGGGTTTCATCGTTGCATAGAAGTAAGTCCAGAATACTCCGTCCCCGCGTAGGCTCATTTATGAGTTGTACAAAATTGTGGGATCGCAAGAATTCCTCAAAGCTATGCGATCCATTCAAGTCAGCTAAATTGATAATAATAATATAATAATAATAATAATAATAGATCCAATAAAACGCAGAATTTCAGTTTCGTCTTCGACAAGGAGACGTTCAACTGTGTGCCGGTGACGAACGGAAGAAGCAGGGATAACAAGAAGTTCTCTACGAAGGAAGAGTGCGTGTTGCATTGGATCGGTGATGGATGGATGAAACTTGGCAAGGGTGGACGTACAGGACCATGGCCGGAAATCATGGTCGAACTTGGAGAGGAGTCGCTCCAAAGCGCCCTTAAAAGGGCTCGCACTTTCGAAAGGAAATTGGAAGTGCTGAAGAAATACATGGAAAGGAAAAAGAAAGAATGGAACAAAGCATCCGACAAAGAAAACAGCGGAAAAGATAAAAGCAAACAGAAGAATGGCATCATGGATCGCGTATCAAAGGCAGTAGGATTAAAAAAGAAAGCATCCATGGAACCGTCTCCTGCTTCTTCTAAGCCAATCACATCGCGGAAATATAAGAGTGCGAGAGGTGTGGTAGAGAAGCTGGAACTGGCGATTACGAAATAGCAAAGAGGAAAGCCCGACCTTTGCATTTTGCCAGTCGTGGTAGGAACCTGCCACACTCCGGAAAAACGGTGAGCCTTTTTTTCGACGATCTGTACTGCTTAGTTCACTTATTTGACAAAGGGTGACTCTACCATTTGAAAAAGAAGAGGAAGGAGTCAAGAGCAATGACGATTCTAGTACTACGGAGAAATGAACGTTCTCATGTTCGTTCGTTTTCCCCTCAGAGGTCCTCATATGGGCTTACAAATATTTATTTCGACCAGTAAATTCCACACTCCCTGTAGCGGCAGACGATTCACTTATGGAAGCTTTCTATAAATTTGGTGGTATTCCATGAAATCTTATTGCTCTGTGTGAGATTCCCTTCATTTTGTAGATACGTCTACGACGTCAAAAAACGCAAATGCGTAGAGTTCATGTACGGAGGATGCGGTGGCAACGATAACAACTTCATGAGCATGGCCCAGTGCGAGAGCAAGTGCATGTCAGTGATATGACACTTCCAGCATTACGTAATGGAAAAGAGAGCAATATCCACGAAAACTAGGTGCAAGTGTGAAGAATGTGTTTCTCGCTGATGAGTTTTGAAACTACATACGTATGTCGTCGATAAATATGATTGAAAACGACCAGCATAGTGCGTAAAACCAGGAAAGGCAGACACGGTCGCTTTTGCTAGATCGTCTCTTGCTAGATCAGTACATAAGTGAAACAATCTAGTTAAACTTATTCAGATGGGAGCGATCTCGTTCCCTTTCAGGTTCACCTAGTCGATTCCTTGCAGGCTGGGGTACCAATCTAAGCTATGTTCTCCTCCACAACTAAATTGCGTCCTCTCCTCTGTAAACAGGAAAACTAGTTGTCTTAGCAACTGATGTCATATGAGTTCGACTTCCCTGATTCTTTGTCGTTTTTCTTTAAATCGTTCACCTGCTCATGACCAGCATCTAGGCTTTTCACTGTATACAGTTTTGAACCGACCCAGAAGCTTTGTCCTTTTCTCCAGAATATGGACCTCGGAAACGTTGGCGGGCCTACTAAGCTGGCATTCGGAGTTCTTCATTCGCGCCTTTCGGGGACTTGCAATGTTACCGGGCTACTGCCTTTCTGAACCGAGCGATCCATTTCCTTCACCCCCTGCTCCTCCCCTTCCTCAATCCCCTCAGTTCCATAAATACAGTGGAGCAAAGTCAGCTATGATGAGTTACGTACTTCCAGTCTAGCTTTGTCTCATTCCCCTCTATGAAGTTAATGCCGATAAATGAATAACTACGTTTTATATTGTTTTTAATTTCTGTGCCTTCAAGGTTTTGTAGATGGAACACTTTATTGACCTTACGTTTCGGCCTCTCGCCGTCTTCAGAGGTCTGCAAAGAGGTTGACTCCGAAGAATCTTACGTCTAGCCCAACAAGCACTTCTCCACTCCACCAAGGCACAGAAATTAAAAACAATATCAATCATGCCGAGGTTTCTAGACAAGAAAACGTTCGAACAAATACGTTTTAATTTAATGTAAGGAACGCGAATAGTTCATCTGAATCCTTTTATTACTGGTGCATGGTAATAGGTATTATACTTTCATCAAGAATGGAACTGTTCTCTACATACTGCTCTCTATATACTGTTTATTCTCACAAACAATGGGTTGAGAGAATATTAATGACCGTTTGAGCGGAAAACTAAACTATTTGTGGATGTTAAAGTTTCTCAATCCAAGAAGTGCTCGTTTTCTTGATCGAAGATCTTCTCTCTTCCTCCTTTCGAGAAACAGATGCTTTTTTCCTCGTGAAACAATAAAGACGCTGTGAGTCGAAAGAGTGGCCCAACGTTCGCAACGTTTCTCAGCACTTTTTCCCTCCCATTGAATGCGATCTATGGGGATGGAGGGCGACCTATTTTTTGTCGAGCCTGGGCTACGTGGTGCTCATGAGTGCGACTTCTTATCCAAACGCCGAAGCAAGAGCGACCGTCGTCCATGACCATGAAGGTCAATAAATAAAATATGCCAGATGTTTCAAATGTTTCAACACAAACTACACAGTTCGCCTTTCCTTCATAGAAAAAAGCTCAGCGAAGGTGTGCTTTGCTAGTTTCTTCGACGCTACCGATATGGAATTAAAGATGGAGAATCATGCATTTCTACAAGTGCGTCAAATTATGTACTGGACCCATGAACATGGCGCCGTCCTTGAATAAGAAGACGAAATGAGGACATTTCAAGTGATTGTGATTGGGGCTGCAAAGGTGGTTATCACGTTAGGTCTAGCCTCCATCACATACGTGGAGTCTCACGTTACACTTCTTAAAATAGTCCAAATGAACAATATCGCAGTGCAAATACAACATCGGCACCCTCACGAAAGTGATGAATATACTGGTTTAACAAGGTATCTATGCGGCACACTGTAGGCGGGATCAATCCGGGGTACATCCACTCTTGACGATGAGGTTCTCGGACTCGTTAACAAAATCCTAAACATAGAAGTGGAGAATTGAAGGACGGCTCCCAAGAGCTTTGATGGGAACCGTAGAATCGTTGGAGAAATCGAGGGGAGGTACACGTTGCGAAACAACGCAGGACGCGTGGGCGTGCGCCAAAATCTGATTAAACTGATGCTCAGACAGCTTTCGGAAATTCCGCGGAGCTATCCCGGGACCCACCGCAGGTGAGCCGACGTAGGTCTTGAGATAGCTCCACTTATGTTCCGAAAGTTTGTTTGGGTGGATCCATCTACAGTGCAAATAGTTTTTAGCAATCTCATTTGACTTCGGAAACTTTTCAGGTACCAGCGTAGCATTGGCCTCCAACATTATTATAGTGGTTAGTGCTAGATTAGGATCCTTTCAGAGCCTGGCAAATAGAGGTAAAAAACTATATTTAGGCTAATGAGATTGAGGAAACATTACTTCATGCTGGGTGAACATTTTGCGTTTATCACTAAGAATGCCAGTGGGTAAATAACTCTTCCACAAAGATTCAAGGTTTGCAACTGTATTTCTGCAATCGAGCAGGATCTATTCAAATTGAATCGATGCAGAAAATGCGTCTTCGAGCGTTTTCGGCATGATTATGGCTGTTAAGAAATCTCCAACGCATGCAGTAAACTATACATATAAATAAGGGAACAATAAATATAAGAAGGTGTGGGAAGTTGACGAGGCGCTAGTACAATGAATCCTATCGTGGCTATTCTCCTCTGCGCTGCTTCAGGTACGGCACTGACGAAGTTTTTTTTTCATTGCTCGAGAGGCACTTTCAATATTCCAGTAGCGGCCATAATTAATGAGCGCTGCTTACAACAACAAGAGCACGGACCATGTAAGGGATTTGAACCGAGGTAGACACGTACTAACTCAAGCTTTTGGATAAATAATGATGACTATAAATCACTCAGGTATTCCTATAACAAGGCGACGGACGAATGCGAACTATTTTACTATGGAGGGTGTCTTGGGAATGAAAACAGGTTCAAATCGAAAAAGCAATGTGAGCGGACCTGCAGGCGCAAGCATAGTCTTGATCTTATTCTTGTAGGACCTGGAAGAATGCCCATCCAACCGATCGATGACCCCGGTAATTTCTCAATTATAATTTTCAGAGATATCCTCCAAATATTGGGTTGGCCTGAAGGTCTTACATCACGTTTCACACTTTTTTGACAACCATGATGTTACTGTAAGTAGATAGAACTTGGCCTGCCATTTTTTTGTAGTTGTGAAGTAGCAGAAAATTTTACCACATTTTTCTGTCGAAGAGTTTGAATTCATGGCTAAAATTCTGCAATGATAAACTGATGTTGGCGCAAGGCTTTTGGAACAAACTAATACAGTGAAATTTAAGTATGTGAAGCAAAAATGAGACTTCCACATCTGAGAATCACTTGCAATGGTTTCGATTCCGAGCTCAGTGATATTGTGGCACTGTCAAAGAAAATAGACCAAGGAAAAAAACCAGGAAGAGAAAAAAACCCATGGCAGCGGTGGTCAATCTGATTCCAAACATTCTATAGAAACATGGACAACGTTTTTGTGACAATCGCCGATGACTGAGAATCTACAACTTTTCATTACTCCAGGGAGCCGGGGAGACAAAACTACACAACACAAGTCGATAAATAGAGTAGTTTGTACGTATAGAGTCCATTCTATAAACATATGTATATGTATTCATCCAAATTGTTCAAGGCTCGTGCTTTTTCCGAAGGTAACTGTTCAGTTCGTTGGATACGAAATATAAGAAAACTCCTCGCTCAATAATCCTAAACCATGACACCTATGAAGCTATGCTGCATTACCATAGAAATACTAAGAAAAATCTAATTGATCTTTCCTTGATCAGTGTTAATAATTGCAAATTCAAATTTTTGATTTTCAGGAGAATTATTCACTTTATTTCAAATTTTAGTGCCAAAATCACCGATTTGCTATCAGCCTATAAAGCAAGGACCATGCCTTGGATTCCTACAACGGTAATCACCCATTTTCATGTGCTTGCAAGTGATAGTGTTCCCAATATTTTTCAAAAAATTCCTCATTTCACATTACAGATACGCCTACGACGCGAGTAAACGCAAATGTGTGGAGTTTACATACGGAGGATGTGGTGGGAACCAGAACAACTTTGAGAGGATGAGAGAGTGTGAATTCACATGTCTTGTCAATATGCCTACGTCTTAAAAGATGAGTTCAAATTTGTGCAGATGAAAGATGAACTCAGAGTTGTTTGTCTATTACATGGTACAACAGAGCTCTTTGCATTAAAACATGGAAGTAGAAGCAGATTTTTCGGCCATTTCTACAGGATTCATCAAGTTCCAGGAAGATATCGAAGCAATATCCCGTTTCTCCGGCTAAATTCCTCCCAGTGGACTGACATAATGTTGAGCTTATATCTTAAAACGGGGCAAATCAAGGAAAACATCACGGTCATAGTTCACGTTTGGATTGTATCAGAATCCAACATTGTTTTGGTGGTTCATACAACTACATAGGTGATCACACATTTTCTGTTCAAAGTGTGTCATATTAATGCTAATCGCTTTAACCTATGCCATAAAATCATTTAACGAGAACTACGTAGAATCACTAGACTAAGCCGGGCTCCTTGTCTATCCCTTTTACCGTAATATATTTTTTCTACATCTTTTACCCTTTTCTTTCCAGCTCCCAAGTTGCCCTCTCTTGAATGGCGGCTTGCCGTCGGTAGTTGGATCTAGTGGAACGAGGGGAGTGAAGCCCCCTTAAAGGCAGTGCCTCACCTCATGTTCAACTTCGGGTTTTTAACAGAATCTGGGCCTACTCGACGCGCTCAGTTCGGCTATGCATATGATTTCTAACAAAACTGTCATAAGTCCCGTTTTCGAGGGGCCAATTCATCCTGGTGCGTACGAGTTCCTCGGCAAGGAAGGTGCATGTCTTGCCATACACATCCGCTGATCTCATTGATCGCAGAGGTGTTCTCATTGCCAAAAGGCGGGCGGCACCTCGTACACCGGCCGAGAATTTGCGCCAGTTCTCGGTCGGTGTGTCTGAGGTGACCCCCTGCCACTGCCTTTAAAGGCAGCACCCATGGAAAATTTCGTCTCGAAGGTTTTAGCATATACTTGATGTATCGGGGCTGCTTAACGTTTCCATAAAGCTAAAAGTTTCCAGGAACGCCAAAAATGTCCTTTTTAAGAGCTCATATTTAGGTTATGGGTAACGGGAGTGGTCGAGTTGCTCAGGCCAGGTGATGAGGGTCGAAATCAATTGATCGATAGTGCCGCCTCTTTTATCTGATGAATTTTCGCGCATACAGGATTTTGGTCTTAAATATAGCCTTTTTTGCAATTCATCAGAAGAAATACCTATGGGAAGATGTGCGGCGATTGAAAAAACCAACGTGGAAAATAAAAACATGGAATGCTCTAATGGAGGAGAAATAGCTTAGAATGTAAATTTTGACAAAACCAGCCCTGAAATTGACCAGGCAGGTATAAACACCATTGAATGCGCGTGGAAAAAGATGGTAGTGCATGAAACCAACAAAAAATACTCGGAAAATCACGAGGACGACTCGCAGTGAAAGAAAAATCAGTGATTTTGGGAACTCGAATTGCAGCGAAACAGCTGATTCCACGTCGTTCCACGAAACGCCCTCTGTTTAGCGGGCGGCAAACTCGTCGAAAGTAGTCGCCGTCACGTAGAAGTACTGGTTACTGAGCTGAACGCAGGCCATTTCTGCAGCTCTTATTGTGGGTAATTTGTTTGGGATGTACTAAAGTTTCTGAGAAAGTGAAAATTTGAGAGGCGAAAGTTTCCGTGGGTGCTGACGTTAAGGCTTTGTTGCCTGACTTATACAATCAAACACCTCCGCATTACGGCGGAGTCATCGGACCAAGGATACCAAATTCAGTGCATTCCATACCGATAATATAGGTAAGTATAACCTCACGTTCATGACAGTTTCGAACAGGAGATCGGGGCGACATACCAAAAATACTGAACCAATTGGTTGCTGTCAGGTATACAGGATGCGTGAAAAGGATTGACCGACAAAAATGACTTGTGATAGAATCAGTATTTGGCGTGGATGTACCCAGTTTCTTCATAACACATAGAAAACAATATAGGGAATGATATGAGACAATGCTCAACCAATTTTGACTCTATTCTTGAGAACGCCACCACCCGAACTGCGACGGATGAGGCAAGTGATGAGCCGCAGAAATCGTAGTCGATCTCATTCTTTCTTTCTTCTTAATAGTTCATCCACAAGCTGAGATTGTGGTGAAGTTTACCACATGTTTCCTCCTTTAGAGTGACCATGTGGTACAATCCATCGGTTTCAAATCGGAGGAGAAAGGTGCTCATTAACTCGAACTCAAGTGCCCGCGTATCGTTTTTTTCAGTGCATTGTGTCTTCACTGTCTTTATCTTGTGAGTTAAAAAATCATGTCAGAAGAGAGGTAGTCTACTACGAGACTGAGTGTTGGTCTCAGCGTATCGTTCCAACAGTCACTTGATGATTCTGGCGTTAGTAGTAACGAAAATGATGGGTAACTCTTCCGCGCCGTTGACAGAAACAGAAGGAAAGTGAAATTATTACACAGATAGGAGCTGTTGGTATGTTTCACTTAGGTTAATGTGAGTAGCTAAACATATGTTATTCCTAACCACAGTTTGACTCAGCAAAGCTTTCTTAGTATTGGCTCCGAATCGAGTCAAAAATGAAAACCTGCAGCGCGCTACTGATGTCTTCTCTCACTTTCTCTGATAATGACTGAAAAAAATAGAGGTAGAATAATTGACTGGATGTGTGTTTTATTTTTATATCGTTCTTCAGGTTCCTCCAAAGCAAAACAGTTTAACTTCATTTCAATCTAATTTCGTTCTTTCACATATTTTATGTCACACAAAAGGCGGCTAATACTTTTCACACACCCTATCGATAACGTTTTTTAGGTAGCTGCCAGTGACTATTAGTTGCAATATCATAGCAGCTTGTTTGTATAAATAACATCGGAATTTTGATCCCTGTTCTTGAACTCCTTCAGAAATGACAAGACGATTTTTTCATCATGTTGCAATCATTGACCTCAGCTGCTACAGAATGCGTACTACCAAAACTGCTGCACTCTAATTTATCCACACGTTCCACAATATCAGATACATACTGTAAATCAGATTCGCAGTGATTCCCTTACTGAAACAGAAGCAAAATATTGCTCATTAGCGAACTAAGGGAACAAGGAACTCTGATGTTGAATGGCAATACATTTTACGGGACTTCGTGTTTGGCAAGACAGTTTACGGGAGAAAATTTTGCTTGGCAATACATTTTACGGGAGAATGAGTGAAGAGCCTGTTTGGCGATACAAATGGCAAGACAGTGTGTTTGGCAAGACAGTTTACGGGACTTCTTGTTTGGCAATACATTTTACGGGACTTCTTGTTTGGCGATACATTTTACGGGTTAATATGTTCATTTCATTCTTAGCGGGTGATTCAATCATCATCGGTGTCGGCTCGGATGGCGCAGTTGGTAAGGCAGCGGACTCCCATTCTCAGAACCACGGTACGGTTCCCGGTGTTATCAGAATTTTTGCGCATTCAAGCTTGTTTGGCGATACAAAAGGCGAGGTTTGTTTGGCAAGACAGTTTACGGGACTCCCTGATTGGCAAGACAGTTTACGGGGTTTGTTTGGCGATACATTTTACGGGGTTTGTTTGGCGATACATTTTACGGGGTTTGTTTGGCAAGACAGTTTACGGGACTTCGTGTTTGGCAATACATTTGACGGGGTTCGTTTGCCTGGCTAGTTTGCAAGCTCGTCTGCGAGGTTGCCAAACAAACCTCGCCAAATGTATTGCCATTCAACATCAGAGAATGATGCAAGTAACAGTAAGGTTTGATAACAACAACACTCATGAAGATACATGCAATTGAGGAAGTGAGGCATTTTCTATTGTAACTATTATCTGTGTCAAAACGGCTAATCAACTAAGAATATGAGAGCAACAATGAAAAACAAGTCCTTTTAAAAATGAAAACCGACCTCTGGACGTTTTCCTACTGGGCCAAGATGAAAACTCGTACTGATGCTGCATTTCGTAGACTTTGGCAAGCACGGGAGTGGTTCACAGTACCCTGAAAAGAGCTATGAACAGCATAGAAAATTAATCTTGAAAATGAACGGGTGTATTGGAAATAAGATTCAAATGTTGGATGACTAGCCTATACTCGCCTGCGCTCAAAAATGCTGTGGAGCTACAGGGTGGCCAAAAATACGGTAACAAAGACAATGTACAGAGAGGAAGAATCCCACATAATTTGGAAGTGCGTCACAGGTTTCTTGTTTGATTCCTCAAACAAGAACAAAATGCAAAACAGCTCCTCACGAAATCCTTCATCACCGTCGACATGGTACCCCAAAACAGCTGCGAAATCATTAACCGTACCGTGGAAGTTGTTATAGAGGTCAAACCATCCCCTATTTTTTTTTTCAAAATAGTTCTCCAACGATCTTATTTTTCAAACAGATGTTGAGCAACCCCGTCTCCAAAATCTGCAAGTTGTGTTCACTGAGATCTGATGGACTGGCTGGTCACTGGTTAGACGTTAAAGTAAGCAAGACATTCAACGGTCAATCAGGTATTGAATAATTGTTCTAATCAAGCGCGATCAAGAATCGACTTAAAAACCTAACTTAATCAGGAAGAATATCACGTATGCCTTTGAAATTCCTCGATCCTAAGTTCCAAGACAATAGGAACGACAGGGCTCATACCCACTCAACATGTTGCCTTTAACAAGAACAACTCCTTCAGTTAAGATGACATCCAAAATAAGGGAGATGTTCAACAACCCACTCGTGGTCGATACTCATATTCTAATTGTTCTCCTCAAGGAAATTTGCCCTTTTTGCCACATGCCTTTACCGAGAAACAGCTTCTTGTATTTTACGTAGATTGATGACTGCTTCGTTGTCTGCCCAATGCAATCAGAAATGGACACATATTTCGACTTGCTCAGCGAGCAGTCTACCATCAAAAATTTACGCTTGACAAACAAAGGAATAACCGGCTGCCTTTTCTGAACGTACAAGTGTATTTGTCATGATAGGAATACAAGACCAAATGGTATAGGAGGTCGACATGTGGAAACATATTGGTCCACTACTGATGACCAGCAGTAAGCTATGTAGAACATTCATATCAAATCGCTGTATGCAGTGGTTATCCTAGGGGAAAATACAAGTGGACTCGGGCAGGTGGGAAACCCTGCGACCATAATCAGGATAATGGCAGCGATAGGATTTCATTCTGTCTACCCTACGAATTCATCGGCACGATTCGGTCACGCTTGCGCAAGTCCGATTCGCAAGAATCAGCTAGGGATGCGTAACTCTCCCCCTCCCCCACAACACCATATTCTTACGAAACAGCTGGACCATAATCGCGTTTACGAACCCATACTGCACAACTCCAGACTGCGTATTATGTCCAGCAGGGAAGCCGAGTAATTGCATGATCTCGAGAGTCATATACAGTAGCGGTCATAATGATATGACCAGAGCCATTTTGACAAGGGAATCCTTTGCTATAACTCGCCTCTGTGTTGAGCTATCCAACCCTAATTTGAGTATGTATTAAAACTTCATGGGCGCTTTCCCGTGGCAGCTTAGCATTGGCACAGGTTCAATTAACGTGGATTATTGAGCACAAACACCAACTTTCTCGGATTTAATGAATTTTGTGTAGCATCCTTACTCTCACCTACTGGGAGAAAGGAAGAGTTTATACAGACTGAGCACATATTTGCCTATTATTTCCACCGTAATGCTATTGCTGCGCTTCCTTTGGTGCTCAGAGTGGAGGACAAAATTAATTGATTGAAATCATCAAAAGTGGGTATAGCAATACAGTTCTTATTTGAATACCAGAATAGTTGCTAGTAGCGGATATTATAGAAATATTCCACATCGGGATCTATGTTTTCCTTTGGAATTGGAGAAAAATTCTCTTTTCTCACTTTTACACGACTTTTTGACAGGCCCACTTTTTATGTGAAGAAGAGAACCATGGGACGCAATCATATAGCAAATTGCTCCATTACGATACAATTTAGAATAATTTCTTCCGGAGCTGAGATGTCGCGGTACAGTCGAAAAACCATTATGCTAACAGAACAGTGACATTGCACTTGAAACGCTGTAGATCTGCTTGGAAGATTTTTACGCCAATGTCAAGCAGCCGAAAGAAAGAACACCTAGACCCTCACCACATCCTAAGATTTCATCCAAATAGCTCAATCCATGGTTGAGTTATAGTTTGAGATTCTGTCCTCGACAGTGCCTCTGATCATATCATAATGACCGCTACTGTACGAGGGCGGGTTGAAAAGTTTTCGGAATGACAATGAAAACAAAACAAATTGCATCCACCCAATAATTTATATTTTTGCCAATTCCCATAGAAGCTCAATGCACTTGGTCCAATCTCTTCCAAGCCATCCGTTCTTCCACTACAATCACCTTCTCTGAAGTAGACAAAATAACCGTCTACAGCTAAAATTCGCCCGTCGCTTAGCCACAGCTCTCCCTAAATAGAAGAATTTCGACGCTCATGGACGAGCAGGAGTGTGATGAAGCCAGTGAAGAAAAATGAGCAGATGCGGAAAAGTTTCGAGTCTGATATTCATAAGTTTTCGCCGAGAGATACTACTTGTTAGAACGGCCATACCGTCATGGGGATACAAAGCCGCCTTACTTGACCGGACGAGGGCATTTCGCTATAATTCCCACTTGGAATGCTTCCGAAAAATATTGGCCGATATGATAGAACAACATCTTCTCCCATAATTAGCAAAGCTCCTTCGGCGAGAGCGAAAACAGGTACCACCACCTTTCCACCGCAATAAATGGACCTTTTCTTCTTCGGACCCAATTTTGTTGTCTCATCCAGAGTTTTGAATACTGTCATGTATCTGGAGGATAGTGCTGAACCCAGGCTTCATTTCTAGATACGGTTTTCTTCTCCAGTCCAAGAGAACTGTTTAAAACAAGAGGCTAAGTTTCTCGTTGGGATACGTTCTTTTTAAAATTGTAGAAATGCGGCACCGTTCTTTCAAAGAATTTTCTGAACTTATTATCATCAGTGAAATAAAGACTTTCATCAGCATAAGAGATGCCCAAATCGTTCTCGATTTCATACACTTTCAACTGCTACCTGCAAGAACCAATTCAGGCATTTTATCTATGATATTTAGAAGAGTGGCCTTTCTTCGACGATCTGCGACTGGTATAACTTCTTTTCGCGTGTAGCTATGTTATATTTTCCAAACCCAAAAACTAAGTCTGATAATTAAAGATGATGAGGTGCTGGAACCAGCACCCTGATGCGATTTGATTTCCTTTCCGGTTGCCCTTCCAAATAAGAAGATCTAATGACCGCCTAGATTCCGTCTCTATCAGTAGCTGAGTGCATTCCAAGTTGCTTGAACTAAATTGATTGTCAAAAATAGACTTCTTGTCGAATCGACTTGACATTTTCAGTCTTTTTATATAAAGGATTTATCAATGCAATGCCATGAAAATATTCGAAAAACAGCATCTATATTGTGGTCATTCCGGAAACTTTTCAACCCACCCTCGTATCTACTTACATGTAAGCTTTGTGGTGATGAATACGCGGGCGAAACTGAGCAACCATTTTGCACTCGAGTTAGGGAAAATATGTATGGCTCAAATATGTCTAAGGTAAGGCAAATATGTCTAAGGTCTAAGGTATTGTAAAATGACTTCAATCACGAAACCTTCGTGATTGAAGTCATTTTACATGTTTCCACGCGGGTAAGGGGAAAAAAGTGGGGTCTTCGCCACCTTGGAGACCAGTATGGAAAATAAAAACTATAAAAATATTAACCATAATGTTAAATAATCAATAATAATTATTTTAAACTTTTATAACAAAGAGAACCAGCAAAATTGAATTAAAACAGAGCTTTTGTTCATTTTGTAAAGTAATTTCCAAATGAATAATTTTCTTTTGAAAACACTTAACGAAACGAAATTGCTCTGATATGTTACCTTGCTATTCAATGGCAAAGCTGTGTAGATCTAAATGGTATTATTTTCAACAAACATCTACACTTTGACACATTCGTGACAATGTGCTCAACCGATTGACACGCATGGTGCGGCGCGTGGGACCGCGTGCTTAATCAGGTGAGCACGCCCTTTTTAAGGTTATATTTTTATGAATCAATCATAATTAGCAAACTCCTATATAGTGTTGTACTAACAAATGTTCAAGCGTTCTATACACGATGGGCAGAGCAGACATCCTCTCAAACTTCTTTAGCGCGTGATATGGGTTATGCACCCCGGAAGATTGACGTCAAGGATAGATCGTTTGCCATTATTTCCTGGCTGGCTTGTTCACTACTTGGTCAAACAGCAAATACCACTGATAGCACGTAGACACAATTCCATTCAATAATTCAAGTTTTACTTTATGACAGCTTAAATCGATGCTAACGAGCGATTTTGAATTGAATATACGATGAGAAATCCTAGACAAGCAACAATAAAAGAGCAATACTGATTTCATTACGTGAATATATAAGAACATGCTATACAAAGCCCTTGCTGGAGCGCAATGAAGCTGATTCTCACTGTCCTTCTTCTCACGGCGACAGGTGAGCGTAATAAAATTCAAGGCTGAACTGCTTCATGCTCTCTCAACGTAATAACTGTACAGCAAGTGCCATATATGATCCACTATGTCTTCAACCTATTGAACGTGGTCCATGCAGGGCACGCGAATTGAGGTAGCAACATTCTGTTAAGATCATACTATTTTTTGACAACCAGCGTCAACATGAGTCAATATTTCCATTTTCCTAGGTTTGCGTACGACCCGTCAGAGGGCAAGTGCGTGCGATTTGAATACGGCGGCTGCCAGGGCAATGAAAACAACTTCAAGACCCAACGAGAATGTGTCAGAGCATGCATGATTAAGAGAAGCAGTGAGAGAATTGTTGTATTGCCACCTCCTCGAGAGACGACCAGCATCTACATCCCAATAGTCCCTAAATTAGGTGAGGCCAACAACTAAGTTAGTAACAAGAAGGTCACCTAGTGTATTTTGGCATCCGAAAATTCATTTCTCACCTCGATTTCAGGATATCCGAAAAGATGTCGAGAGCCCATAGACTCGGGCATATGTCATGGATACATTCCGAGGTTAGGGATAATATTTAACAAATTCAGTTTTGAAAGCGCTCTCTTTCTCGTTGCAGATTTGCTTTCGACGAACGCAGAGGGGAATGTATTTCGTTCATCTACGGTGGATGCAAGGGAAATCGCAACAGATTCCAGACCAGAAAAGAATGCCAACAAGCTTGCTTGCCTTAACAACACACCTGATTTCATTAAGGTGCTCACATGGTCGCTAAATAATGTTTGCTCTGTTGGACCATTTACAACTTCGATAGTAATAATAAAAAAGAGCTTCTCAAGGTGATGTAGGGCTGGTCTCTGAATAATGTTTATACTCATTGATTAGACAGTGTCTGAGGAAGGCGAACATGAATAGTTTGGTTGCGGTTGTGGACTTGCTCATGCACAACTTCAAGCAAACACTAATCCGGAAACTTCACGATCGTGTTTGCATGATGATGGAGCGTGTAGATTGCCAGAGAGGAGATAGGGGGATTGCATAGGCGCAGGAGTAGTTTACCTGAAAACCTGCAAGGAGTGCGGCTACGAATACACCGGCGAGATAGCACGTCCACTACGTGCTCGCGTGAGAGAACATTTAGATCCAAAGGCGAAATCTCGTCTCTCTGAGACGTTGGGTAGCCATCGGCTAAACCGCCACAATGGAGACGATTTCGCGATAAAAGTCGCGTCAAAAGTCCTGGCTCATGAGATTCAGATATTTGCGCGTAAAACTCTCGAAGCACTTTGAATAAGTGCAAAAAGCCCCAAAATTAACCGCAGAAAGGAATGCATTCCTGTTACACGGAACTAGCACCCTATCTACACAATCTCTTCTGACCTGTGATGGGTCTCTAATAGCGCCCTTAAAGGCAGCACCCACGAAAATTTTTGTCATCGAGATTTTAGCGCCGTCTTAAAGGCAGCATCCACGGAAATTTTCGTTTTGGAGATTTCGCTGAATTTCAAGGTTTTCAGGCACGATGATCTCATAGGCAGTGATGAAACAGCGTGAAACACGCCGGAAGACGAGAAATGAAGGTGCCGTTCTCCATGCGTCCACAGCGCGGACGAGTTTTCCGCCGAGGGTATGCGCGCGTATCGTCACGAATTCTTGTGGATGGTGTGCACTCCACACCCTACACTGTGCAATATTCCTTTAACAATATGTTATATTAGGCCAGACCACTCGTAGCATGCCAATTCAATAGCGTTAACTGGCGTGGCGGACACCAAAATGGCCACGCTCGGCTCTGTGTCCACGGCAGTATCTCCACAGATAGGCCGCTTTTTTCTGTGTTCAACTTACCATTGTGATTGTCTGGCAGCCGGCCACACGGAGAACGACTCACCTCGGAAGTGAGGATTTCCGTGGGTGCTGCCTTTAAGTTTTTCACTACGGTGAACAAGAAGGTATCGGTCAATTTTGTTAAAACTCCTGAAAAGCCGATTTCTGAATGTCCTTATTCCGCTGAGTTAGATCGGAATGGTCGAGTTGCGCGGAACCGATCTGACCAAAAAGTCGATAATGCTGCCTCCGTCGTCACGTACTTTTTGGCGAATTTGGGTACATATTTACCCGGATTTGCAGTGTTTTCGAGCAAAAGAAAATGGGAATAGGAAAAGGGAAGGATGACAGTTGCACGAAGTCCGTGGAGCATCCTCTATCCGTGGAGCAAAAACAGAAAGTGTAAGGCAAAGGACAAGAAGAAATATCGCTAACTCACAATTAGAGATAGCAATTAAACGTTAAAAGGGTAAACAATTCTTGAAAAGTGAAAATAGAAAGTTTTCCAGGCAATTATGACCAAAATAGCAGACGAACTGATGTGAAAGAGCGCGGAAAGGAATTTTTCATAGGAAAAAGTGAGTGACGGCAGGCAAAAACAGCTGATCCGCGTCAAGTGTCGCTCCAATGCTACGCTTGCAAAACAGTTGAAGGACTACAAAGAGGGGTGTCAGAACGTAACTATCAAAACCCCGGCAGCTGTGAATAACACGAATATATGACTATCTGAACGGTGGCGAAAGACTCATTAGCCTCCAAATCTGCTGGGATTCGGCTACTCAAAAAAGCTTTGAAGGTCCTTCTCATAACACATCAGCTTCTACTGCAGGCGGAAGACACTGAAGCACGTGATTCTAATTTTCACGGAACTTTTCGAAACAAAACCCTCAGTGGTTATCCGCTGCCTTAATATACAAGGAGCATGAGAAGTATTGACCGTTTGAAATGGCTTGTAAAAACCTCATTACTTATCATAGATGGAATGCCGAATTCCGGCGTGGCCTGCGCCAGCCACTTTTGGCCGGCCAGATCCGGTCACCGACACATATCCCCGTTTTTTGCATGATCACGATAGACATGGTATCTCACAGAATTCCCTCAAGTTTCGCCTATGGAGGGTATTCGTTAGAAAGAAAGATTTGTGGATATTTCGATAATTTTCATCATTTGTAACAGGCTCTCGAGTTGCTTAGCAATAGTCAATGCAAGTAAGCAGCAACGTCAGCAAAAAAAAAAATTGCAGCAAATGGTAACTTTTCTATTTCTGATTCTGTGAGCACAACATAGGAAGAGATCTGAAGCAAACAAGAGTCGAAAGCAGACGCTTGCACTCAGCGGAAGTTATAAGTGTCGAAAGTTCTTTAAAAACCTACATTTTGATGAGAGGGAAGTCCTAGGACTTTATATTGCTCCTCTAGTGTTCAAGTGGGACGGTGCGGCGCAAGGTATTGGCCCGTTTCTTGAAATATGAAAATACAGATTCATTGAAGCTCTGCCTAAATCGAACTGCCAAAAAGAAAGGAAGGGGATCTCTGGATCTTCTTATAGGGACTCCTCGTGAACGCGACTTGGCTGTGGTTGCCGAAGTGAAGTGCTGTTCTCTTCGACATGCTTAATATGAATTTCGTACGATTCCTCGTGAAGTACTCGTCTTTGAATAAAGGATTCAAGATTGTTACCTTAACAAACTCTCCACTTTCCTCATAACCGCGCATTCTGGGGATCAATCGTGAGCTCACTGCAATTTTTATGGACAAGGGAAGAATGAAATAGGCAAGAACCTATAACGCAAATAATGAATTCGCATATGTAATACAACAAAGAAATTTGGTCTATTCATACGTAGATGCTCATGATAGCACGTTGCCTTGAGGATACCTTACAAGGGAAGTGCAAGAGGCCAGACTCGCAGATCGGAAGGAGACATATTTGGCTTGAATCCTTGCTTGTCAAGGTGCTGCATCATTTATCTCATTTCTGCCCACAGTTTCAAAAAAGATGGTATGGCCTAGTGGAGAAGATGCTAAACTGTGAGGCAGAGGGTCCGAATTCCACCATGAAGACAATTTATACTAGATGCGATCTGCGTGTGACTTTCAGACGCACGCATCCATTTGCGGAAGATTTCCTATGAAGTCCGGTCAACGCGGCATGGAATTCTCAATGAAAAGAAATGCGCGGCCGTAAACGTGTGCGACTGAGCTGCAACTGCGATGCAACTGGCCCCTATTCTTCATCATATAGTCGGACGCGCGTCAGTCGCAGGCATCCAGTATAAATTGCTCTATACACATCCGTTTTGCATTTTTGTTTTTTTTTATTCCTCGTATCTTGTTTAAATTTAATTTAAAAGATTAGAACATAAAACCCATTCTTATTGACTTTACATTCTACAGTCGACCACGCCTAATATAGTGTAGTTATTCAGGGCTGGTTTGTCAATTAGGATAGGCCTTATGATCTAATTTTTTAGATTTGATTTCAATAACATAGAAGGAATAAAAAACAAAAATGCATAACGGACGCAAAAGACGGGATCCGAACACTCGACCCTCTGCCTAACAGTTCAGCACCTTCCCCACTCCACCATACCAGTTTTTTATAACCCCGGGATGAAATAAGTATGTGCTGTAGAGCCTTGTCAAGCAAGAATTCAAGCTAACTAGGCTCAATTTGAGTGTGAGTCTGGCCTTTTGCACTTCCCTTGTTATGTATCACAATCGCTGCGAATATACGTACAGTGAATATGGTGTAGATGGAAGTAAAGACGAGAGAAGTACGCATTTCAGCCACTCTTTGGTCCATTAACGAACTGAATTTTAACGAAATTTTTGGGTTTTTCGTTAATGCGCTGATTCGTTAGGTTAATAACGCATAGCGCTGGTGGACAGCATAGCACGAATGATCCTACTTCCGCAGCTAATCTAATCGATGCTTATTGTTTTCTTTGTGGTGTTTCATGGCTTTACGACAGAAAAAAAAGCTTCAAATATACGATAAGCCATAAAGGCATCCGATTTCAGCGCCATTGCTGTTGCCTTGCCCGCAATTTGGTCAGTTCCGTCGGCGCTCATTGTGCTTGCTGGAATGTTAAGCACTCCTGTACGCACTCTATAAAAACAGAAGACCCTTGAGAAAACCTCTATACATCAAAGTTTTTGCTGCCATGACTGAGATGTAAGAAAGCGAGAACCATTTATTTGAACGTATTCAAGTCTCACCACAGATCATTTGTGTAAGTTGCGCAAGAATCAGGAGTTGCTCCCCCCCACAGTTCTAAAATTAGACTTAGTAGCGAATTATCCCATGAAAATGCTTTTTCAAAATAATTGACAGCCTGGTATAAGAAAGATAGCGAAAAGTATTTGAGTAAACCACATGGTCTGCTCGAGTTGGACAAGCAGGCATAGAAAGAGAGGTATCAAAGAAAGAATGGAAGAGCTATTACCGAAAACAGAAGAAAACACATAACAAATGAGTACTACTATGGATGAACAGGTCAGAAATAGAGCGACAGAGATGAGCCGAAGTCAGATTCAAAAATTCGGAATTTGGAAGCCAGAGGTCGGAAATCCCAAAAGACACCGGAGTTTCGGAAGTACCGGAAGTTGGAAGTCGGAAGTAGGGAGAGTCAATATACATGTGTACGTACATGCATTTAAGGTGCCTAGAGTTGGTGTAGCTCATGTATCATCAGATCCTGACAATTTCATTACTTGTTCCCACAAGTAGTCGTATCCGTCGAGAATTCAAAGAAATATTTTAAAAAAAATGGCTCGCAGAACAAAAACGTTGTGCATGAGCAGGGTCATAGCATATTGGTAAGACAACTTAAAAAGTTGTGAGTCTAAAATGAAAGCTCTACGGATTGAATACACCATATTTTCCACTGCATGTTGATTGTCTCCTGTACCTAGCTCAATTTCTGGCACTGTGATTTTGTTAATTAGGGTAACGAACCCACATCAGAAACATCAGTACAACATAAACTCACTTCTAAGAAGGTCAGGGAAAAACCCTTCATGAAATCTTTGCTTCAAGATTGTTGTCGTCCTGTATGATACACTACTTATGACAGAATGCTTGTGAGGAAACAGGAAACGTCGCTTTTGGTACACTACCGCTGTGTTTCGCAGACAATACTCTAGATTTGCTTGGTTACCTTCCACCCACGGATTGTTGACCATACTCTAACGGGGCCTCATACCCACCCTAAAGGATGCGGGCCATGACGAGGTGAAATGGGGCGCGTGAAGTTTCTGCCATTGGCATATTCTTGGAATCGCCGCGGCACAGAACCACGTCTTCATCTCGACCTATACACGTTCCAACCGCTGTGCTGAGAAGAATACGCCCCTCCTGTTCTATTCCTAAAACCGTGCACCAAATGAGCGACGTTTGCGTGAAGTTTGCACGAGACTTACACAACGTACGCATAGAAATTTGGTGCGTTTCTCAAGCCAATCATCAGCCATGTCTTTCCCAAGCTCCTTGAGCCATTTCTTTTTCAAATTGTTGTCCTTTAATCGCGGCCTTTTACGAAATGACCAGAATTATTGTCGCATAAATCGTGCTGAATAGCATTTTCATCACTGTATATAAGCCTTTGCTGTTATATTTCTACCCATGAAAATGATGAAGGCGGCCGTAGCAGTCCTCCTTTGCCTTGCCGGTAGATACTGTTATT
Organism: Ancylostoma ceylanicum; assembly: GCA_000688135.1. Classification (NCBI taxonomy): domain Eukaryota; kingdom Metazoa; phylum Nematoda; class Chromadorea; order Rhabditida; family Ancylostomatidae; genus Ancylostoma; species Ancylostoma ceylanicum. The sequence goes on along the minus strand of JARK01001392.1, from coordinate 970,591 downwards.
TTTTCAACATAGACTACCTGCAGTAATCTTACTTGAATGATTGAGGGAGCGCAATTGGAGATCGTTGCTCAAAGCCGCTAATACGTGGCCCCTGTCTCTCAATTAGACCTCGGTGGGTGCTGTCTACGCTAAGTTTCACTACTTCAAATAGAAGAATTTGCTTTTATTTGAGTATTTGTGAATTTTCAGTTACGGGTTTGATCCAAAACTAGGTAAATGTGTACGATTCTTCTATGGTGGCTGTGGAGGAAATGGTAACAATTTCGAGACGAAGGAGGAATGCCAGGATGTATGTGAGAGTGATGATCCAGGACTAATGCCACCAATTGATCCTGGATTTTTCAATGAAGATACAGGAGGTGAGCAAAAGAGAAAATATTTTTGCAGCTAGCTACTTAGTAGGTCGTTAGTCCTTTTACACCTGTGGTTTCCCCTGAATTCCTTGGAAACTCCGTGTAAGTTGAAGTTTCCGCTAAATTTTGCGTAATGCACAAACTTTGAATAGCGTCAATTCCTGTTGAAGGCTGTGCTTCTCCTCAAAATCGATAATAAGATTTTAGCACTAAAAGCTGTGCACGTCTATCGCTTTCCTGTAGATTGAAAACATTGTTTTGAACTGTTCTAGATTTGTCCAGAATTGCTGGCACATGCTTTCTATTTTCATTGCTTTTCTGGAAATCCGAAGTTATTACAGGATCATTCTCTGGCCCCACCTCTAACGTTTGCTCTCTTCCAGTCGATAGAGGAAACTGTCGTGGCCGCATGACACGGTGGGTGTGTTCTTCCTTTGCGACGAAAATTACCTCTATGCCGAGTGCAAAAAAGGTGTTGATTTATCTTTGGAGTTCAGCGACTCCAAATAATTCTTGAGTTACACAACAGCTAGGCAATCATGAATTATAAAACCTCGGGACAATGAGATCTTATGAAAGCCAAGAAACGAAGAAAGTGTTATGCAAAAGAAGAAGGGAAGCCTCAGTGGATGGGAAAAAGCACACCAACGGATCCCTTGCTACGTGGGGGATGGGGTTGAAGGATGCGGGCGCCCAAAAGTGGGAAATCTGCAGGAGACGAAGTCTTCATCGGGTGTGCACTGTGGGGAAGATGATTATGGGGAAGGAGGGAGGGGGGGCCAGAGAATG
>JARK01001392.1:940395-957192 GCA_000688135.1 Ancylostoma ceylanicum | reverse complement strand
TTCAGAAGAACACATCCCCCCCCCCCCTCTCCTTCCTCTCTTACCATGTAACTTGTATAATATATAATAAATATCATAAGCCTTATCTCATACGCATATGAACTCCCCTCAGACCTCAGGGATGGGACCGCATACACTCATTACCTGACACGGAAAGATGAGGCGTGCTATACACATCAGCTTAACTTCACGTAGAAAACAGGCGGAAAGATGAAAAAAGAGACAAACCACGGGACCCCATTGTATCATGAGGAAAAGCAATCAAAAGAAAGCGAACACAAGGGCTTGTTTCCACGCAACTGCGAGGGTCTCCACTTCATTACTCATTAATTCTAACGCTGACTAGTCCTGAATTCTCTCCATCAGGCCGGAAAGGTGCCGCCAATTGCTAATTGCTGCCGATAACTACGTAAGCTTGAGGAAAGAATACTAGTGTACTGTAGATATCAGCTTGATTCTTACTCAGAACAAGTGCTGCGACTCGCCTCCGGCGAGTCTCACACTTGCCCGCTTCGCGGGACTTCGGCACTGACGTACCCTTAGTTTTCAACAAAAGCGGATGAAGCCGAGAATTGCGAGACTCACCAAAGGCGAGTCGCAGCACTTGTAGGGACATGACCAAATTAATGCTAATCGTTTTCGCATATAAACTTCAGTTTTGCATTTAACCCCTTCGAAAACGCTCGATTGATCACAGACAGAAACCTGAGAATTTAACCACTGATAGCTACCTCCGCTTTTCTTCTGTGGTACGATTCATAGACATTTGCACATGAAACCTATACCGTTCGGATCAGAACTGTGCCCCGCAGAGCAAAAAACCATTGCCATCTACGCGAAGCTGGTATAGGATTCATGTGTGTTTGTCGGTTGGATCGTGAGATATAAGCGATAACCAACAAACACACAAACAGATGAGTTTTACTCTATAGTGATATACGTATTGGTACGCAAGCTTCCATATTTTGAAAATAACACCCATATTCAAGAAAAACTGGCTACGAATTCCCGTTGGCAGCGAATCGCGGCGAAAGAAGTGATGAGTGGTCTCTGCCTTAGCGATGGCTATCGCTCTAGTCGACAATCTGTTCCTTTAATGTGCGCAAAATTTTAGTAATTCTTTTCACGTCATGCATTGCACAAGAAATAAAATAGAAAGCAAAAAGTTCCACAAAGCATCACTATAGGATTACTAGAGCAGAACAGGGTAACTCTTCAAATCTGGCGATCTCAACTAGCTTCGTTTTGCCTTCACGTCCTATAAGATTTAAAAATATGTATACTAGTGTAAATTTTTTCTCCTATCACATAAGATTACAAAATATGTCACCTGCGATAGAAATAATACCCTTGTGTGATCATATAGCACTCAGAAAACAAGGGCGGGAAAAGTTTATTCACAGAAATGAGAGATTAATTATAATTTCATTAGTTACTATGTTGTAGCTGCTCTATAATGTTCACGAAGTGAAACCAACAATTGCATTCCAGATGGTACTTTCATCACAGAAAGGAAAGAATGTTTTCCATTGTTTTTCTTGTTCTTCGATATTTTTTTGTGCGAAGAATAGATTCGTGCAGCGATATGCCGCAGTTTTCTCCGTCAAATCGCGCTGAAATTCGATCAATTCTCTTTCTATCCAAACCAGGATTTTTTTGCCTATTCGTGCAGATTTTTGGCGACAAGATCGGGGATTATCACAGTGGAACGGAAATAGGCCTATGCGTCTCCGATGTGCAGCCAATTGTTCTCGGCCACTATAGTTATTGTTATTATTAGCTATTTTTGTTACTGTGTCTACAACACAGAAACTCATGAATACAAGGAATGTGCTATTTCAGAGTATAGAGGTAAGTTCCCTGGAATGTCTGGTATTTAGTTCTAGAAATGCGGTGAAAACTACCTGACACTACTCATTAATGCTCATTCTTTCTGTAACATGAGTGGACAATACGCGTTGGGTGCTATCAAAACCTTACCCAGATCTTGTAACACCTCATTGTTGCCTGCGTAACCGAGAGGAACCTCCTCTACGCGTCACAAAACCTCAAAACCAGGGTGGTGCCTTAATGGAGATAAAAATCTGCGTGAGCTGCCGAGGGCGATGGTAATTTCCCGAAACCAACTGGAACTCTATTCTTTGGAGGCTTTTTTGCCTAAACATAGACTGCGCCTGTCTCAATCGCGCTGTTTTCGGTTTTGCAATAGAAACAAGGACGCCGATTCATTTTTGATAATCGGACATTCCATCTACGCCACACAGTCCAAAAGTGCAATCAAATTCTCTTTCCTATAGTGGGATTCATGGACATCCCGGGAACGTAATGGGTTACACACCGCTCTGAAGCGATGAGGTTTTCTGGTAAGAGCCCGATCGGCATTTCTCATATGATGAAAACGGGTAGTGGTGAAGATAGTAAGATATATCCCATCTGGCTACGAAAACAAGCCCATCCTAGATAAGCAGAAAGCTTAAAACCTGTCCGGGAACGTTCACAAATTCCACTGCTGAGGTCCCTTACTTCCAAAATCCTTCGATGGAAGCGTTAGAAAAATCGGGCATATTAAAACTGGAAGCTGTGGTTTCAACCATCAACTCTAATGAAATTACCGGAATAAGAAGAATGGTCAAAAACGCAATTTTGCTGCTCTCTATGGGTGGTAAAGGTAATATTTTTGAAGGCAAAGCAAACATTTAGTAATAGGGTGCCAAGGAGCTCAATATTATGAGTGTTTTGATAATACTTTCTTATGACTTTTTTACTTTTTATTTATTTATTTATTTATTTACGCTGGTTGTATAGTCCTTGCCGAAATGTTGGACGGATTGCGCGTGCGGTTCCATAGCGTCGCGGCTGCAGAATGGCGGCGGGACCTACTCGACCCTCTCATCTGGAGCATGCTCTCTCCGCACCTCTAGTTCAGGTCCCGCCACGATGGTGCAGTCACGCAATCCGTCTATCTTTTTGAGAAGGACTCTACCTAATGGGGCCTTGCGGGGATTCAGTACTCCATGGATTACTAGACTGAAGTTTGGGTCCGTGTAATCTGGTCTAAAGCTTGTCCATTTTGGTCGTTTGAGAATTACCAAGGTTTGATGAACGCCCAGGGTTCCAGACGAAGTCGTTCGCCATGGGCTGACTTGGTCATCCAAGCCCTGGTTGCTCTAGGCTTAGCGAGGTGCGCTCGCGTGTCGAGAACAGAATCTCGGCAGAGGACTTCTTTACCTGCTGCAGGAGGAGGACATCGTTTTTCTTCTACATGAGCTAGGACCAGTCTTGTGCAAATCTTTGGCCGATTTTACGATAGTCAATATGTTGTGCCTTGTCGCGGTTTCTTTTTGATGTTTGTGACTTTTTGGTGTACTTTAGCGTGTCTTTCAATAAATAAATAGATGAATAAACAGATAAATAAATAAATGAAATTTAAAATTAAATAGGAAGTCGAGTAATTGGATAATAATAGTTCGACAAAATGTGAACATTTGACTTTTCAGACATCAAGCAGCCCAGTAGTATAGATGGGAATCGGTTGATTTCCGAGAAAATCAACGGATCCGATTTATTGCCACCATTTGTTCGCTTTAGAGAATTTTTTCTGGTAGGTACTTTATAGTCATCATTTCCTCCCACTTAGTTCGCACTTCGTTGCGGAATAAATTCACTGTTTACTTGCAGGTTGCACCCAAATACAACTTGGCAACATGTATCATTGAGAAAGTAATGAGCACTTTTCGCAATGCTATGTTTTGCTACCTGAACAGGAAGTTTCTTTTCGAAAAACATGTACATGGCTTGAACAACGTTTCTTGGGAGCATGAGTGAGTGACTCCTTCCTACATTTCTGGATATTTATTTCAAGAAGATCCCTAGCGCACCTTCTCACAACACAACACCACTCGTGAGCATGAATAGTAAAAAAAAACGAAATGTGCCAAGTATTTTAGAACTAACGAGACATTCTACTTTTTTTACCCCAAAGGATTTCCCTAGACCCGACTATAGGTCAACACGACAGAATTTCGCTACCCGGATATTATCTATTTATTTATTTATGCAATATGCCGCAAGGATGTGCACATAATATGCACAAAAAATCGCAACGCGGGTTATTAAAAGGCATCAGTCGATGGTGTTGATAGATATTGGTACAAAATTTCAGAGAAAAAAAAACTTAAGCACTACTGAAATGGATACGATATTCATAGTTGAATGCGCGGAATTTATCCTGCATAAGAATCATTCAATAAATCTACATGGATCTAATCCAGGGTCCGTTGTAATTTCAGGCTGTGCAACTACAAGAGGAACTATCGCAAAAGCTCACTGAAGGACGCGCTTATTTCATTAGGAAGTCAACCAGTTATATTCGCTGTTATCCGGAATCCTTTGGACAGATTTTTGAGTGGATTCGTCGACAAGTGTATGATGTGAATGTCCAGGACCTGACTTACAGTAGTATACCAAACTGCGTGAGCAAAAAAAAAAAAGAACAAAAACAATCATGGGAAAAGGAAATAATGAAAAAAAGTTTCACCAGAACTTTTCAGAGAACAGAGGCCCAACAAGTGTTTTGGTTGTGAAAGGGACTTGAAATGTTTCCTTGTGGAGCTCAAAGAGCTACTATTCTCATACCAAGCTGATCCTAATAATAAAACGCTATCCGATGATGACATCTATTACATGCACCATTTCGCTCCCATGTCATGGTAAGTGTTATTGCTGTCATCATCTTTACTATCGTTAGCCTTGTAGTGGGCGGGAATGAGTACGCAAAATATGAGAAAACAGTTTCTATCTACCCAGCTCTTAAAGTGTCACCTTTCTATTACAGGTACATATATAAACAGCCATCATGGACCAGTGAAGTCTAACGAAGTTTACCAGTACTTCTTCTAACGCATAGCAGTCATTGATTCACACAGATCAGGACAGATCAAGTAGAATGACGGAAGGACGTAGCATAAAGTACAGTGGGAAGATAGCATCTCGAGACGTCCTGGTGATATAAACGGATAGAATTTCCATACATACCTGACCGATCGGAGAGCAGTTCTGCTGCGGTTGTCCAGTATCGCAGTGACCATACCAACACTCTTCCGAGGCACCCATTTCTCAGCCATATGGAGGGAGAAAGGAGATCTCTGAAAGTCGTCTTCTCAATCAAATATTAATTAAGATACACGCGAAATTGCGTCCACTTCGTTGTAACAACCGCGGAAAAGCGATTCTCAAACCAAACTAGTTGTCAGGAAGAACAGTATAGTAGGATAGTTAATTTGTACAACATTCTCCAAGCATTTTGATGAATGAAATGTGATAATTATCATCTCCCTCACCATCCAGCGCATTGCACATCCTTCTTCTCTCTAGCCATGTTCCTAGCGGCAGTAAGCGTCGTTTCTCGTGTGGTTTCTCCAAGTGAAAGCACCTTCATCTGTGAGCTTCAGTAACCGCATGCTTTCCTCTATCTCCTGTCTAGCTATCGAGTTTTCGGTCTTCCTTCTGGCCGACGTTCATCCACGGTGATACTTATAGCTGATTTGGTGACTGAATTGTAGTTACATCTCAGCGCGTCACCGTACCAACGTAGCTGAGCCTCACGCACCTTCGCCGCGATTGGAACATCATTGTTTTGTACTTCATTGGAGCTTGTAAGCCCTAGGACCAGCGGAGCACTCGCATTCCCATTGTATGGAGGGTCTGATCGTGCTTCAAGGTGGTTGGCCAATATTCCGCTCCATGCAATGCTACAGGTTGCACTGAAATATTTCACTGGATCTCTTGGATCTAATGTACTTAAAAGCATTCGGAAGTTCGGTATAATCGACAAGGATTGCACGCGGTTTGCTCTACACGTTCGGCTCTGTATGCTTGATGTTAAGCCTCATCCCGTACTGTTCCAGCCGTTTTTTCCAAGCTTACACGTTTTGCTAGATTTCTTCCCGAGTACTCACGCGCTTATCATATCGGCTGCGTTGAGAAGTTTCCATGGTGGCTTTGATTGGAGGTCGACCGATATCGTGTCCATTCAAAGGATGAATAAAAGGGAGGAAAATGGAGAGCCCTAAGCAACTCTCACATGAACTGAGCCCAAGGCATTCTTGTAGGGAAGCTGAGTTCATCTGACGTATCCCTCCAGGGACCCTGAGCATGCAGTGGGAGCCGGATCAATTTGTGTGAAACCTTGTGGAAGGCTTCCTCGAGGTCCAGAAAGGCTAGGTCCACAGACCTGCCCTTCTTTCAATGCTTCTCAGTCAGCAGTCGGAGTGCATGTATTGCGTCCGTTGTGCTGCAGTTCTTGACAAACACACAGTGGTTCCGTATAACTTCACTGTTGTCGAGGTGTCGCCTATCCAGATTCACAGATCTTTAAAGCAGGCGATGCTTCTCGAGAAATTCTCGGAGAGTTGCTGTCATCTTTGGCAGTCAGTGCTAAACTTTCCGAGAAAACCTCAGCGAAACCACTGAAGAGCAGAATAATTGCAGGTTCTGCAACTTCAGAGAAAGTCTTGGAACAATGCACGTTATTCGCTACGACGTGAGATCTAGAGTAAAGTTGGCGCTACAACATAGCCACGTATTGCGGCTTAGTGGAGTTGGCCGCAAGGAAAGAGCTTTCATAGAAAATGAAATCCTCAGTGAGTTTGGTCTTTTGTTCCAGAATTTTTGAACCACTAAATAATCGGAAGCTATTGTTATGAGTTACCCCTGTTACTAGAGTTATATTACTATATAAAATTGCAGAGCAGCTTCCTGTACATGCAACATCCGACAAAATAGAGCGGAAAGAGATCGGGGTTCAAATACTGTCGAACGAGGAGCTCTTCAAACAGTTTCTCCAACTTTATTATAATGACTTCGTTGTGTTTGATTATGAACTTCCAAAGCGCCTCCAGCAGGAACAAACGGAAGGATTGCTAAATACAAGGAGTTCGACAGTTGGAAGTTGGGAAAAGTTGGGAATGAATGGAGAACTTCAGAAGGGTGAAAACAGCAACTATTCAGCTACTGCGACTCCTTTGAAAGCCTAGAAGTTAGAAGGTTGTATGACGCCAATATTTTGGAACTTCTAAGCTTCCGAAGCGGAAATCCCATTCATTGCCTGTCTACAGCTCTATCACTAAATTTCTGGAATTTCATTACTTCTTGTAATTTTTAATTGTAAAAATTCACTGCTGTGCTATTGCCGATTTTTGTTCTTCGCTAGAAATGTTGCACTTGTATCGAATGTGCTATTTCCGCTGAAATACCATTCCCTTCTGACTCTGTGAGAATAGATCCAAAGTTTTTGCGAAACTATTACATATTGTTTTTTTTTGGAATAGATGCAAGTAGGTGAATGTCATGTAGTGCATTGTTTTCAATAGTCCACTGCCATTATTTCTTGGTTATATTCGGAGTTTTTAGCGTTGCCTTAGTGTTCAGATGGTTTTATAAATATTGAGTGGGTCCAAAAGTCCTGCACTGAGGTTTACACTTTTTAAACAGCCACAGCATTACCGATCATGGAAATCTGCAATTTTTCATAGTTGAGAAGTAGTAGAGCACTTTACCACATTATTTTGCCAAACAACTTCAGTTCAAGACTGAAAAATTCTAGATCGGAAAAGAAATATTGGTGCAAGACTTTTGGACCAATCTAATATTTACAATTCTCTAAATTTATCCCTTTAGGCGTTATGTTTTTCCCCACTCTTTCCTCCCAGGTCAACACCTCTATATGTTGTGTATATTTCGAGGTGGCGTGCTGGTGCACCGTCCCCATGCAGTGAGCTAGCGATCGATACTCGGCTTGTTGTCGGCTAGATCGCAGCTAGAAGTAGCTACGCGTCATGGCATGCGGTGCGCTCGCAGGCCACCTAGAAGAAATAAACACTATATGTAGACCTCCATTTTTGAGTGTTGCCAATACATATGCATGAAGTTAGCACATCAATATTTCTGATAAATCGTCGAAAATATGATGTCATATTGTAAAATGAAAACTGTTCTTAGTGGTGAAAATAAGAGGAAGATGAGTATAAGGTAAGAACACGTATACTACTAGGCAGACTTTTGTCTCCAACTACATAGACAAATCGAGAAGAGTTATAAAAAAAGTTTTTGTCATATGAAGCATACACCAATTTAAAATGAGTGAAAATCGAATAGTTCGAATTAACTACTATAACTATACTAGAAAACTCAAAACTTAACCGAAACATCAATTTTCCAAGACGCAAAGCGAGTTATTCGCACTGCTGAATATTCGAACAGAATCATTTCAGTGTATTGAACATGTATACGTTTAGATTTGCTATCCATTAACGTTATCCATTAATTTAGCGAGAACAAGCCAGTATGAAAATAACTTACAATAGCTGTAAAGCTCCAGAAGCTGCGTTGATCGAGTGGGGAGGGGGGATCCAGGAATATGTGACAGCAGAGATGAGTTTGGTTCACTGTACATGTCGGATCGACCAGGATTTTGATCTGTTTTGTGGATTCGAAAGGCGCCAACAGCGGCGATCAATAGCTGATCCCTCACCCCACCACTCTTCCGGACGTTCCTGCATTGTCCCGCCACTTTGAAACTCATGCAAACGTCATGCAATAATGAACTCTTCTTCTGTTTTTGTTGCTACAACCTTGCTGTAATGAGTCTAGGAAGGATATCTCCTGGTTAAACATTTGCGTAATTTCTCATTCTCAACAACTCAAATGTATTCCAGACTTCAGTTCTTCCGATTTCCGAATACTACATATGTGCTTATTCTTATCGAAATCACTGTTTCTGTGTACCTAGACTAATTCCTCGCTATACTAAAGAGCAGAATATCATACAGTTTTCATAGCGATTGTCAAAATGATTTAAAAGACTGAAAAAAGTCAAATTTACAGCGCATGGGACTCGACATGAAGAGGCTGCCATGAGAAAAGCTGTGACCTGGTAATGCCCCTAATTTTCAGGATAAGCAGAGGTAGTCACGCTAGGAACGCTAGGAAATACGACACCCATCTTCTCAATGACTTGTATACCATTCTGGTACTGAAACATAAAACGATAGCTGAGACGAGGTTTATGGAGCAGGGTGGTGGGGGGAAGGGGGTCAGACCGCGACGGATATCATTTCCCCATATAGTTAAACAAAAACGATTTGACACTTTTTGTCGGATCCCGCCGTAGAATTGATTTCGTCGACTTTTTTTCTACATTTTTGAGAGGTCAGCAGGGAGCTACTGCTAGGACTCTGCAATTTTCTGGAAGCGATTATTACAGGCGCTTTTTACCGGAGTGTAATATTTACACATCGGCTTTACTGATTTTTGCATTTGCTGTTCACGGTCGGCTAAGGTCGTGCTTGCTGGAGTTCTCCAACACGATGAATAAGTATTGATTCATTCGACTTAATTGCCCTAGTATAAGGTCAATTCATACAGGATGTGTTACTTTGACGCGCGCGCGTCCATATGATGAAGAAGCTGTGATTGGTCAATTCATGTGCGCGTCGCGGTTGCAGCATTCAAAGGTTTGAGCACTGCTGGGGAGGAATGCACAAGTTTTGTGGGCTCGGGTGAGAGAAATGAATGTTGACGTAGCCAACGAACTGTAACGAGCTGGCCGTCGATGTTATTGAATGCGTCAAAATGGAAGAAACAACCTGGATTCAAGAAGCGTGAACGTGCGGCGCGGTCGCGTTGCGGCGTACGTCTTGATCGCCTCCCGTCGCAGCCCTGACGCAGCTCAGACGCACGCTTTTGCTGTTTTGCTGTTTGCAACCGCATGTTTTTTTCATTGATGATGCACATGCAGCGTTGACGTGCAAAACGCTTCGGTAATGGACAAACGCGTGCGTCTGACGCGCGAATGACGCGCGCACGTAGTATCAATTATCCTATAGGTGTAGAGGATCTATGCTTTTTCAACATATTCACTACCAATATGCTGGGATTTTTTATGAGATCAGTTGAGGTGATTGGTGCTGGCTTTTGTGTCCACCTTGAATTGCATGAGGTGATGGCACAGCTGAGCACAGTCGGAAATTCAGTTTGGTTATTTTTGCATTAGGTTTGTGGTCAAAGCTCGGATACGACTGCGATCACACAGCGTAAATCGCCGTGTTTTTTCCTCTCTGGTTAGCAGCTTCTGACACTTGCAGATATTTAGTATTCAAGCACGATTTTTGGCGTTCAATAGAAACCATTCAACACTTGATGTTTGAGATTTCGCTTGGTTCGCTCTTAGTCACAAGTTAATTCCTGGTGAGTTTCCTTGCGCCATGGATATGGTGAAAACACACCTTATGCTATTTTTCCGCCATGCGATTAAATAAAGTGCTTTTGCAATTTGAATTCACGTTCTAATCTATAAACATTATAGAAGAACGAATATTTCTCCTGTTTTGTGTTCTCTATGCTTTTCTTTAGCTATTTAGTACACCCCATAAACTTATTGCAAATTTTCTACATGGCCAACATCTTGGAGCTCGCGAAGTATTGTGTTTTCCCAGCTGTTCTTCTCTCTATTCTGAAGTAAGGTCAACGGGAATGTACACTTTTATAGGGAGCGAGCCTATCTTGGATCGTTCCTCCTGATGAGAATTTTCTGGATATCCTAGTTGTTCCTAACATTGCTCACGAAATTCTATGACTACTCCCCATCACGCATTCGTCTCTTGCTAAACCCTCCATGTCCCACTTTTTAATTTTTTTTTTTCATTTTCTCAGGCTTATCTTTCAAGATGGTCTGCTTTGGGAACGTGCTCGCTCAAGCATAGAGCACTATTTTTTCGCTCAGGCTGCTTCTAGACCAGTAAGGCGTGATATCCGAGATTACCATGCGATGATCAGACGTCCACAGATGCATCCGGCAGTCAGTGGGCTCTATTGCTTTTTCCTTGATAGGCACCCAGGCGTACTCGGCTACCATCTCTTGATTACAGAACATCGAAAATCAGTAGATCTTTGCTTGAGATTTCTTCTGCATTCATGTAAACACCTGCTACGTTGGAATTTTTGTAGATTATTCGAGTTACTCGAAGTATGTATCTCCCAATTTTGCTCTTGTGCATGCCAAATTCAAGGTATTTTCATGGAATTTCATTGGGATTCGGTGTCAGAGCTTACAAGGGACGGGAGCGCGACGCGGCGTACTTGGGCAGAGACACAGGGGCCCTGCATGCTGGCTCTGGTTGTCTTCTTCCCCAGCATCAGAGAACGCGACAGAAACGTCGCAGCAGCCGGCCAGAGCCAGCATGCAAAACCCTTGTGTCTCCGCCCAACTACGCCGCGCCGCGGTCCCGCCTCTTGTCTGCGGCCGTTTGTAATTCACTATACATACAAATGTCCAACGTGTGGGTATGCAATTAAGCGGATGTTTTTCTTCCTTATCATTCAAGTGTAAAATAACAAAGCAATGAAACAGCTTTGCGTGAGGAACCACTATCGAGAATCATCATCGTTTTGGAAAAGTTTCGGCTGCTTTCTTCCTGCGAAGGAAGATTTTTAGCATTCTAGGCTATTTGGTACAATGTACATATATGTCGTTGCCGTCAGAGGCAGTGGCAGCTATAACCATTCAGAAATGGCTACCCCAATCCGTTCATTACGGATGAATGCGAGCCTCAGAGTGTACTCAGACGGGCTCATAAATTCGTATCTATATTGCACTTCTGTAGGTCGGTGCTTTTTTGCTGCACACATGAATCACTTAACTGAAGCCGCTACCCAATGAATTCGACGAAGTGATCCCAAAGAATTGAATCAAGGGTTACTTGGAGTATTGGCATTTGATATTACGGAAAGTTCTAGTAAACGGTTTACACCATTCCAGAACTCATGGAGGGATATTTCGCAGTCTGAAGTGCACTTCCATTTTGGGAATACGTACTTTCTCTTCTTTGCTCTTCGGTGTTGTTCTACTCCATTGCACGTATTATTTTTACCGCTCTATGGAAATGAATCGCTAAAAGGATCATATATTCAGGAGAAATGGAAAGCTGAAAAGAAAAACTACCGAAGTATAGCATAGTTGCCGCTGCAGATGCAAAATGAAGAATTTTCCATAACAACATCGTAAACAACGAAAGGAAAGTGATCCCTTGAAGGCGCAGGTGCAAGGGAGCAATTATGCATGACTTGATTAAATCAAGAATGGATTCGCTTAGTTCTGCTTGTGGTTTTCTTTATTTAAAGGCAACGGCTCATTCAAAATTTATCCTCAAGGCTACTGTAGAGGAGATTTGCTGGAACAGTAGATTATCCATTCCCCTCAGAAAGGTTTGCTGTTCTGCTTCTATGGACATTATGACCTTTTTCCTCTTCCCACATAACCATTTTTGGTGGAAATCTACCGCGGGCATTTGTCCACACATAAGTGTGCGTGTACTTTAGTAACTTGTCCGAGCCTTTGTAGTTTCTCTGGACAATAGAGAACACTGAACAGCTTAGTACATTCTTTCTATGTATATTAAGCACTTTAGCCGTTCCCTAATTGCTTGGTAATGACTCCAATCCAGCCATCTTCTCATGATTTCCTCACGGGGTTCATTATACCTGTAAGAGTTGACGTAAAGGAAAACAGAATTCGAATGAAAAACACAGTCACCCGGGACTGGATGCATCAGTTAGGTTATCCAGGATAAACGAGTCCACATCGCACAAATACCCATTGTTGCATGGTGCCTTGACGCGCTCAGCTTTGATCATCTCAGTGATGCATCCAGGCTCAGGAGAACATTCGCTAGCGTTGGAGAATCCTCTCGTTGACGAAGTGCAAACGAACTTATTGGAGAGGTGGCTGCTCAGTGGTCTTTGCTTTACCCATCCATCTCCTATCCAGAAACCTCTCAAAATCTCTGGTAGCACTCGGTTCTCGAACTTCTTCATTATCTATGGCCTTGTGAATCTCTCAGAGCTGTGGATTAGATCCTATCTCTCCTCCACCGTTCGACGTATGCTTAACCCACATGAGCCAAGGAGCAGCAAGAAGATTCACTTTTTCAGAAGTTCGCGTATTTTTGGCTTTGGACTAGAAAACTGAGATGAAATGGGCCTGAGAACCTCAAAGATTCGGAACGAACTCAGCGACGAATGTCAAAGTATCAGGTACGTAAGTCTGGAAGTTCTTGGGACCGCTATTCCAAGGCTCTGAGGCTGTTGGGTTTTCAACAAGTCTCCGGGGACGCATGCATTATCGAGATTATCCATAGTTAACGTGTTTACACCATCCATGTATACTTCCCTGTTATTAAAAATGGCGCCTACACATCTACCTTGGGTAACCGCAATGATGCATCCAATCCCTGGTGCGTTGGGCGTGGTGTCGTCTCAGCTGGGGGCAACCGTAGGGAGAACACAGAACTTCTTTTTTCCTCGGGTAATAAAAGGGGGCAAAGGAAGCACTACGAGTTCCCGCGAGAACACTGTAATATTCCTCTGATATTCAACAAAATTATGGCTCGTTTTGAATATGTGTTTCCTGGTAGATGCTTGGAACTTCTCTGTATTTTTTATTTATTCAATCTCTACATCGCAACAGAGCGGCTGTTATCGTTCCTCATTTGCGGAGAGTTCAGCGTTTTGTCGTTTTCGTCTTCATATATTCTCTGGGTCTTCATATACTCATCAAATTTGGCATCCTCCATTAGAGTCTTCTTCTTTTGTGCTTCTAGCCACTTTTCTTCTTCGGAATCGGCCCTCCATTTTCATGTCAAAATCGATCGAACAGAAAAAGTGATACGAAGATCTAGGCGGTAACGCTGAAGAAGTAGGCATACAACCCACGCTGGCCCACTGCGGGTTGGGTCGGAGTCCTCTTTCCGTGTTCACGGTGTTCCATGGAAGCGGGATAGAGATGAAGTCGACCGCTCACCGCTCTCTGTGTTTTCTTGATATTAATATTATTGATGTTAATAATATTACTAATAATTGATTTTGATGATAACAATGATACTGGTCTTTTTCACTTCGGTTTCCATGCCTTTCTGAGACTCTGGGTGCAGTTTAGGTGCAGTCACCCGTACATGTGCACTAATTCTTAGCGATTTGTTTCTATGCGCTGAGGAAACATTAGTCATTAGTACAGCTACATATATGTAATTTAAGCTAATTTTATTGACATTTGACGTCCTCGGCTCATGTCCTTACTTGGAAGCCCCCATTGGAAGCATCAGAACTCTGGTGTCCTACATGACTACTACTATGATAGAAACGCGAGAGATTTTATTGAGCAAGATTCGCTGTTCTTCTCTTTCTTCTTCTCCTTCCTGTTTTCACCCAAATTCCCTCCCTCTCAAGCGGGCGTGGCTAATTGGCGGTGCTTCTCTTTGCGTAATGTTTACCGTCTAAGAGGAGACGCAAGGCCTATTTTTTTCTGGCTAACTGATGTTTAATTGACTATTCTGTTGCTTTGCCTAAAAGGGTCGTTGGTGACTTCATGAGAACCTTCTAGAATTTCCCTAACTTCAATTCAGTTTACCGATTGTGAGATATTCCTTTCTGCATATTAGAAATTATCATAAATTTAGAATCTGTTCTAGCCGCATTTTAGTTTTGTTTGTCTTTATTTTAGCGACTCATATTAACATCGCTCTTTTTTTTCTCTCAACTTTCCTGCAGGTAGCACTGTGAGATGATTTTCCGACTACCGTCAAGTTTTCATGCATTTCATGTGAAAAGAGCTTGCTTCATTCTACTGACTTTCTTGAGATGCTCCTAGTAATGTTTTCTGATACGGGGACCGGTCAGCTAGTCTTTGCACCCAGGTTCGCTGACGCTTCTAATTGGTGAGGCACATGCGTCCTAGGAGAGTCAGTAGAATGTAATTTCACTTCCTCATTCCGCACATTAGCTGTTAAATGGTAAAGGAGTTTTCAAAAGACAGTCATACACGTTGGTACAGTGCTCTATGATTCATTTTTTGTGTTCTAACCCTGTTTGTTTGTGGCGCACCTTTGAGTGCAATAATAAATAAATAAATAAATAAATAAGTATTTTGCACCCTCCGTCCTTAGACATGGAGAGCTGTTTTATATTTTATTATTACTTTATTACTTTATATCTGGGAGTTAAGGATTGAATGCCCGCTTCATTTCACCCGGAATTCAAGTACATTGCGCACCCATTCGAACATGCATGATTTGTGCAGAGTTCAGTCGAAATGTACCATGAAGCGTACATCTTATATCCACAGTAAAGTGAAAATTTGGGAAAAAAGAAGAAACTGGTCTAGGACCTCATCCAGTGTTTCTTTGCTCTTTCCTAGATAATATCCTAGCTGAATTCGTAGTTCAACTGCTTAAAATACAGTGCGTTACATAAGTACATGTAGACGCACCCCAGAAAATGTAGGTGCACAGTTCCTAATAACTTGTTGAAAAAAACTATTAACATGGGTCAAATTAGCATACCAGGAAACCCTAGTCCCTGCCGTCTTACCTTGAATTCTGGGTAGAAAAGAGTAGAGTCGGCACCTCCCCCTCATAGCGACCGTTTCATAAGTGTAGACGCACTTTCAAGGACCAATAATTTCACAACGGGAACTGCTTTGCAACAAGGGGTTAACAGTCTTTAGGTTCTCTTAATCTCCAAATGACTCAGAGAACGCGGGTTAGCACTGTTTTATCCACGCCTTCCAGTACATGGCTTCCAAAAGAATTCTGAGTACAGACAACAGATTTTTTAAGGTTCGTTTGCCCCTAAGTGATTGATTCTCGCCACAAATGCCATCTAGTGGGACACCCTCGGGATCTTCCATGTTGCTTATGTCAGAAGACACTTCATACAGACGCATGCGCGTCAAACACACACACACACATCTAGTATAACTTGTTTTTCACACCACCACTTCTTTTTAGCTAATACATGATTCCTACGTGATTCAAAGTGTAACTACATAGATGCCTTTATCTCTATGAATTCTGGTTCTTATTTGTGTTTGTATGGGTTCTTAGCGGATCTGTTTATTTCCGGCGAGCTTTCGGCAATTAATGCCTTCGTCGGGCCTTAACAATAAGAAGCATTACATAGTCATATTAATCCATGACAACCAAAAGAAGGACCTACCGTGTGGCAAAACGACAATGATGACTCTGACAGTCGGCACGGAGATGCTAATCTATAGAACACGATCTTATTGACAAGAGACGGTACTGATGACAGAGAGGGACCTCACCCCCTGGTTGTTTGTGACAGAATGAGGAGAGTAGGGTGAGAGGGAAAAGAGGGCCAAGGGCATGGATCACGTAATCAAGCGTAGCATCTCCCTTAACTCATCTTTGGTGTTAATCTTTGGCCCATGCCGTCGTATTTCCCTGGCTTCCATCATTTTTCTCTCCAACGTCTTTGTAAAATGACGGTGGAGCACTCGGACCGTAAAGACTGGCGGGTGCTTTCTTGCATGCCTCAGGGTCCCGTGTCTTGAAAAGCTTTCTTTCAGATACCAAGCAGGGTTCATCAGAGCTCGTTTGTGTTCGTCCAGTTTTTTAAAGGTCGGATCGTATCCCCAATATACATTTCGCCGCATCCACTACTCTATGAATTCTATCAAATTTTCCGACACATGCATATGAATTCACGGTTGAACAATCCTAACGTTTTCTATATATTTTGTTGCACTTTCATCTCTTTCAATTCTGCCTCTGTGTCCTGGTCCTACTGCCTGCATTGGCTAGATTTTGGCTAGTAAATTTGTCGTTCGAGCAGCTTTCAGTAGGTTTTCACATGCCGCTGAGTTTCCCGCCACTCGCGACTTTTTCTGGATATCTCTGGAATTTTCCTTCTGGAAAGCATACAAAGTTTGGCCATTAGTCTACT
>JARK01001392.1:908559-932828 GCA_000688135.1 Ancylostoma ceylanicum | reverse complement strand
GGACCCGTCTCCAGGTGTTTCCCCGCTTTTGGACGCCGGCGCACTCTTATCACACCGTTAGACCCGTCTCCAGGTGTTTCCCAGCTTTTGGACGCCGGTGCATCCTTATCGCACCGTTGCACCCATCTCGATTCATCCTTTCTGTCTCTTGCCTTTCTGTTTCCTCCGCTTGTCTCTGAAACATACCCACCCGCATCCTATCTTGCATATGACCTGATAAACAGAGAACAATAAACACCAAGCCCAATTCATTTTCACTGTGATGTAAACAACTGTTGGCTTTCCAAGCACCTAAAAGTGGACGAAAGCACCTGTCAATCCAGGTAAAAATGAAAATTTGCACACTTTTTACACTTTTTAGACATAACTTTTGACGCTGAACAACGTGGTTAATTAGATTTTTTCGGCAGGGATTGGTTCTCTTGCACACACACACACACACACACACACACACACACACACACACACACACACACACACACACACACACACACACACACACACAAAAACACACACACACACACAAAAACACACACACACACACGCACGCACGCACGCACGGAGTAAGGGCTTTATTCTAAGTCATGATATTATAAGTCATGATCATTTGTTTATCTTCTTCTCGAAAGTCTCTTTTTTCTTTGTTTTTCGAACACTTACCACATAGTCGCCTAAATTAAAGGGATGCCTATATATTGCTGACTGGATTATTCCTCCAATATGGGAAAAAGGGGTTGAAGGTGCAATGGTAAGAGAAACTGACAGCAGAAGAATCTGGGATGATGAAGCGCTGGTTTGCTTCACTGCATGCCCGCGCAAGTCACTGCATATGATGCATTCAATTCTGTTAGTGTCAGATAAATTCGAATGGGTCGCGCATTCCGGGAAGGAACAATTTACTGGAAGAAGGAACTTGAGGCTTAGGCTTTAACTTATGCTTAAGTATAGGCTGAGGCTCTCGCTTGTCCGTACTCAGGCTTAGGTTACCGCCTAGGCCATGCTTAAAAGGTGAAGCCTACGGCCTCTTATGGAGTGAGCACCTCCCAAATCCCTTTTCCCCACCGGTGTCAACAGGAACAGGAAGTATCAATCGCAGAGAATGCACATTTTTAATTCTAAACTACGGACAAAGAGCCACTTGAATACTCCAAAGGCGGAACTGGCAAGCGTTTCGATATTTTCCATTTAGTTTTGAAACGCCCAGTTCGCCCCGATCCCACTTCGAACTCTGGGACGTACTCGTACTCTTATTTTTAAGGGAATGCAGCGAATCGAGCCAAAGGCTGGCAGCTGGATTTGATTTCACCTCCGGAGACGAGAAACTATTTTCAGTATTTGGAATACCATTCTCTGCTAACGTACGTTGCTTGGCTTTCGTATTTAGCCCGCCTCACAAATTTTGTGGATTTTCTCTTTTGAAATTTCTTCCGGAAAACATTGCTCTATGAGAAGGATGTATCTTACAATATGACACTGTTGTAAAACGGTTGCAATCATAACTCCCAGCAAGATGTGCCGTGCTGTTAATTTGTTCGAATAATTGAAAAGGCAGTCAAGTCGAGTAAACAAAGTTGCGATTACCTCTACAAACAAGATAGGCTTCATATTTGGATTTATTCTCCTGTTGAATTAGAACTTATGGATGATTGGGCGTTTGGGGGGACATATACAGTACTGGCCAAAAAGATATCACCTTCTGAACTTTTGTTCATAACTTCATTCGAAGTGAAGCTTGAAATTTCTAATTTTGGCAGGTAATGTTACTATTCCTTGTTGATAAATAGACCTACTAACATCCTCACTGCACCTGCAAATTTTTATAATAAAAATTTTTTTCTCAGAGAGGTCAAAATCCTTGGTTTTTCACTACTCACATTCAACTACTGTGCGACTTCCGGCACTGTAATTTCCACCATAATCGAGCTTTCCCCAGCAAATGGATTCATATCCAACTTAATTTCGGCAAGTTGAGGAGGAATCCTGACATTTACGGAGCTCAGTTGACATCACCATGGAACTGACCTTTTCCAGCAGTTTCAGCCATTCTTTATCTCAATTACGGCCCAATTTTGAGATGGATGTTGTTCTACATGACGCTCTAGCTTGAGCAGAAAGAGTGTGCTTTTACTGGTGCTCGCTGAATGCCTAGCCAATCCAGATACTCCAGCCGGACATATGGTCACCATGGGGGCACCTTACGAGTTTCAAGTTTTGCATTTTTATTTCGATGGAGAAAGATAAGTCCATGAGTGCTTCGTTGCTTCTGGATAACCGACATGGTTGCTAGAATGTCTGGGTAGACGCTGACATCTGAAGCTATCTGAAATTGATGAGCTACGAGGGCTCAAAATGAACCCCAGCAACTACATGTGAGGGGCTGTGAGCTTCCGTGCTCTATTCTCCAGATTCGACCTTTAGCATGAGAAGCATGATCTTACATATGCATTTTTTGAGCCACCCGACCGATTTTAGCCTCACTCTGCCAGGTTTCGTAGAAATAGAGCACGATGTCTTACTCCTCTGACATGTGGTGAAGACCGAGGCATTTTTGCGTACCATAACTTGCCTAATTCGAGACTTGATGGGTGCTATATCTCCATGCCGTATTCTAGAAAATCATACGCATCAGTTCAGATAAAAATCCCCTCATCATACTTACATTCTTGCCCGAAATAAAAATGCAAGGATGAAGCCGACGATGTGCGCCACTGGCGACCGAATGTCCGCCTCGGATACTTGGAGAGGTTGAGCATCCTGCGAGCCCCAGTGCAAGCGTTCTCTTTTTGCTTGAGCAAGAGCATCAAGCAGAACAAGATCCAGCTCAAAACACGGCCGTACTTGCGGTCCAGATTGGCTGAAACTGCTGAAGGAGGTCAATTCCAAGGTAACGTCATCTGAGCTCCAGAGGTTTCAGGATTCGGCCCCAGCCGACTGGAAATCAGTTGGATATGACTCCATTCGCTGAAAGAGATTCGATTTTGGTAAATACTCTACTGGTGGAGGTCGCACAGCAGTTGAGTGTAAGTGGTGCGAAATCAAGAGTTTTGGCTTTTCGCGTAAAAAAATTTTTCTTATAAAAACTTGCAGGCGCGGTAAGGAACTTAGTAGCTTGATTTATTAGTAATGAGTGGTTGCAGTAACTCCCAAAATTAGAGATCTCAAGCTTCACTTAGAATGAAGTTATGAACAAAAGTTCAAAAGGTGATATCTTTTTGGCCAGTACTGTATAAGCTTGTGGGAGTGATGTCGTTTTAATGCAGGTCATCAATTTCATAGCCTGCTCATGGGCCATCATATTTGGCATTGGGTGCTGTCTTCGTGTTCATTTCGCTTATCACTGGAATGGCTACCTTCATGTGCTTATGCCCTTTTTTGGAGTAAGTCTCCTCTTGATTCGTTTTTATTTGTCATCCTGTTACTATATCTATATACATAGTTTGGCGCCACTGTCGGTACTATTCTCGGCTACACCCTCGAACCGAAATACGCCAGAAAATGCGTTTTAGGATCTACAATTGCTTGGGTGAGACAAACAATTACAGTTCTCAAAGCATTCTGTAGTTTTCAGCTTTCAGATACTTTGTATTCTTGCTGCTCTCGGTTTGATCATTCGTTCAGGCTTTGTTTACGCTAGCTTGAAAGGTAAGTGTGCAAGTGCATCTGTGGAAATGGAAAACAAAAATGAGAAACTTCCCACTTTATTGGCTTCTTTCTAGAAAACAAAACAATCGAAGGATTCCGAAGCTTCTTCCTCTACCTATTTCTTTGGATCTTCTTCACAGATCTTCTTTGCATTCTTACTATGATAATAGACGGATTCGCTGTTTTCGCCGGTTACAAGATGTGGAAGGCCAAGGCAGCCCCAGCCCAGTGATGTCTTTAGTCCCTGTCAATGTGTATTTATTTGTGTACTACTAGAAATTATCAAGAGTTTCGACAAGCAATTATTTTTATGTTTTCCTTGCGGTGAAATAAAATATATGTAACAAAAAATGAGGTTACACATTGAAACTGCGTGTGTATTCTGAAAAATCGTGGATTCTCCCGTAGTGAATGACCTTGCTAGACATGCTGCCCTGCCATGATTCTGATATCTGTCCAATTTTCATTGCGAATAGATTAAGTCTGTGAGAACAGATAAAGAAACAGTGTGTTTCGTATTGTGGTTAACACATAGAATAACCCTGGTGCCCTACTTTTGAGCTCGAGGCAGCAACTCTATTTTATTAAAACTTTACTTTTCTAGTTTTTCCAGCTCGCAGTCGTGTCACACCTTCAGGTTCCAGCCGGTTTTATTAGCTGCGCAACCGAAATCAAGGAATTTTGATAAGTTGCTGGACTTCCGTAGACCATAACGATTTCATACAATCTTCCTCTGTACCGTTATGAAAGGCACTGCACATAGCCGTGCTGAACTTTATTCACACATTCATTGCTGTGTCCTCTCGAAGTGAAGTCTTCTTGAAAGCTGCATTCTTGAAAATGTTCGAACACATGTTACGATGATCTAACTATTCCAATGCAAATTGTTAACAGCCGTGATGCCTTGTCTCGGGTTGTTTGCTAGGTTACATATACTCCCCGATTTCTAGCAATGCGCTGCATGCAATATTTTCCTTGCATGATGTGATCCATCTTTTTTACAGGAAATCTTCTTACGCTCATCGAAATGTACAGATAACCACGCTTTTCCCGTCTTTTGTTTCATGCTTCGTACAGTTCAAATGCAAAAACTAAGCTCTGCTCCTTTCATAGATTGGCAACGCTGCGGAATCTTAAGCACAAGAACGTCTGAGCCTGCATCCTTCCGGCCGTGGCCATTCAGTTGCCCTTATTCAGCCCTGTGTGACTCGTTCGACTGACTCCTTTTTGGATAGAGCTCCAACTAGTAGCTTAGTGATCATCACTAAGTCGTTTTGACTACATCAGTCGAGATTGTTATTATACATCTCAGCGGAGACCTTCTACGTTCACCTTGAACCGAACACTGCGGGCAGTTTATGCTGGGGGAGAATAATATGGAATTTGTAAAAGAAAAAGTTTCACCTTCATTCAGGTTCCAAAATTTACTAACGCTTCTCCGAGGTGTAAAAGATCTTATTTGCACGACTTGACGTACTTATGTGGAGAGGCGGAAGCAGAGAGATAGACTTGAGTTCTTTGCATGTTTAACACTGAATGGACTTTGTTTTGATTCAGTTTCATTTCGATTTTACCAACAGAGTCGTTCCAAAGTCTAACATCTGTAGCAAGCACCTCTAACGGAGGTCGTTCCTAACATAATTAACGGAGATTGTGGACTTTTGGACAAAGTGAATGTTTGGAACGTTTAATCCTCGCTTCTTTTTTAAACTTTCTGGATTTTTCCAAGCCCAAACAAATGAAAACTAATGCAACAGCAGAAGCGTATTGTTTGTGCTTTGTAACCCAAATCTGCCCTTCCGTTGTCAAAATGCTTCCCATCTCGTTGCGTGCATTGATGTTGAGGTGACGAGAAGCGCAAGGAAATGGGCTTGTTCACTTCCTCCATGCAGTAGCGGCTACATGTGTACATATTATGCACGCCCAAACCAAGGCTTTGGTTGACCAATCAGAACGATACTTCTCGGATGCGACACAGGCACAACATGTTCCGTTCCTCAACTTCAACTTCTCGACGCGGCCGCCAGCGGTTGTTTCTGACCTTCCTTTGGCAATTTAAGGCTGTTTCTCAAATTACGTCTGTATTTTTGCCGATTTGTTTATATTCATCGTCCTCTCTCCTGCTACTCGACATGGCGTGTTTCTTTATTTTCATCTACCCCTTCCAACTTCTGTCAATTTCCCTCTTGGGGGCATAGTCCAGAAATCGATTTTTTGTCACCTTTGATTTGCAATCACATCCTGAGCATAAGCCAAGCCCGTCGTTCTAGCAGAAGAAAGGAGGTCGTAAATGAGCCTTTCCATCAGGATCGGCCGAAAAAAAATTGGCCTCTACAGCAGTAACGGTGGTAGTACATCTTCGACCGACCGACTACTTGAAACTATCTGCTGGCGAGATCAGGAACGCCATCTTGGAGCGCAATAAGGACCCTGTGATTGATGCATTGGTACTCGCGCTAGTCGCCAGAACTCCCCAGGAGATTTCTGATAGTGTGGAGTCGGGAAAGAGGGCCAGGAAAATCGTCGTGTACGGTCTGCCCGAAGCAGTTGGAGAGCAGTCACCGCCCAGCAGTATGCAAGACCTGGAAGAACCCCAACAAATATCCATACTTCATTCCGAATGCTCATCTTAGAGCTAAGATATGTGGAAATTTTGTCGATGAGAATCGTAGATGTGCTTAATGTACGACGACGGCTACTCCAACAAACTTACAGAGAGGCCGCAGGAGGAAAAGATTTCGATCATGTGGTTAAGAAATAAGAGACATGAAAATTACAAGACGCAGAAGGACAGGAGCAAAGTGGTTTTGCATAGAGTGGTGCAAAAGGACCGCAGCAGATTTAAGGAAAAAGAATGTTGTCATACTTTTATATGCTCAGAATTGTTGCAATCGACGGAAAAGGCAGAATGGATGGCGGTGTCAGCCACTATACTCCCAAGAACCACAGCGAGCGCTACCTCCGCCACATTGGTGACCTTTCCTTGGGAAAAGTCTGTGCTACTAAATATCATGCGATAAATAAAATTCGATTAGTTTAGATTGTTTTGTGAAAACTTCGTGAAGTAATACCTGCTTCCCAAGGGCGCTCTGAGCTCAAGTTTTCTTCAAGTCTTTACAGATAAGAAATTCACGGTAGGAAGTACTCCAACAAACATACCCACAGCATGCCTGCGTATTTGCGCAGCCATAGCTGATTTGGACTCAAAAAAAAAACATTCACGTCCGGCAAAATGTGTATGTAGGAGGTTTGTTATTTTTGCAGGATTAGAATGAACTCTCAGAACCTGAGGGATGCTTTATCAACACTTAAAAAACTTGACTCGTATTGACGAACATGGAAAGAGCTATGATTCCTACTTACAAGGGAAGGATACCAAATGTCCGTGGCATTTCGAAATGAGATATGCCTAGCAATGTGAAGTTGGGAATGCTGATCTGTAATATGTTCCCCATTTGTGCTCTGTCCCATTGCAGGAAAAGTTGCAGTGCCCTTGCATGTGCAGTGTATACGTACATGGACTTGCTACAACCATCTACCGTAACCACACGGAAACCGCGTTGCCATGCAAAATGGATACAGAATCTGTGATCAGCAGTCCAAATAACCCCATATGCAAAATTTCACCGAAGGAATACCCGTTTACGCCGGTTTGCCAAAGATGGAAGTGCTCGTACCAGTCGTATCAAGGGAGACATACATATGTGGGCATAAGCAAGTTTAGGCACCTCACAGAATCCTTCCAAATTTTGCAGAGAAGGGTTATTTTAGGCGCTGACCACAAATGTCAACATAACTTTGAGTGGCACTACCATTTGGATGCCGAAGTGGACAACTTATTTCGGTTTCCCACAGCGCTTCTACCGTAACCCTAGAAAAATGGGATTGCGGTTCAACATGGGTACGATATTCGTGTTCAGCACCTCAGATAACCCTACTATGGGGAGTTTCAGCGTTAAAAAAATTCTCGAAAATTTGGACCACGTAAGCACCGTACACCTACCATTACCAGTTGCACTGCTAACAAAGACGAGGTGATGAGAATCCTTCAAAAAGCTCCCGCACTTTCAGATCATGGAATTGCAAGTGAAAAACGTTATAAAATAGCATAGAATCGATTCTCAAAGGAAAACAGCACGTGGAATGGAAATGCAAAAAGCTGAACTGCTGAAGGGATTGAACCTGGTAGTGCTTCCTTGAAGAGCGAGACACTTACCACTACACCACCAGTCACCTGATCTACGCGATCAATGAGACCTCCATGAATGATCCGGCTTAGGCAAATCGGGTGTAGATGAACATATTCTCTCATGAAATTTTGCATATAGGGTTATTTAGATTGCTGATAACAAATTCTGCACCCCTTTTGCACGGCAACTTCATTTTCATACAGTTTCGGCAGATGAAAGTAGAAACTGCACATATATACTGCACATACAACGTCGTAACTGTTTCTGCAGCGGCAGAGAGCGCCGACAAAGAACATAACGGGGATCAGCATGGTCACCTATACACTAAGAGGCATACCCCATTTTAAGATTCCACGGACATCTGGTATCCTTCCCTCGTTAGTATTAAGACTCTGTTTTTTATTGTGCGCACCGGCATAATCCACGCAGGACACCGATGTCTACCGCGATTCCATTTGTTATGAACAGATTATACACATATCAATGCCTCAGCTTTTTGCGTACTAAACAGCGCTACGGTCACTGCTCTTGTTTACTATAAAAACAGAATATCATGCAGTACAAATTCGGCCTGAAATTTGTTTGACCAATGCGGCTGTGAACCGTTAATCACCATCCGATAGACTTTAGTGCGTAAACGAATTGAGAGATTAATAAATCTTTCTCATCAGTGGTTGAGAAGTTCACACGTCGTAAAATTGCTCGAAGATCCCCTGAATAGAGGGTCCAGTGAAGCAACGACACGTGGAGAATGGCTAGATTTCCTGTGTCTCATTTCCCATTCGAGTCCGAGTGTTTGTTATTGTGCACGCAAAACTTTTCACAGGTGGATCCCACAACATAATGCTACTGGTAATTTCTCACTGGCCAAGAGTTTCTACTGACCAAAACTAAGGACATCAGGTGAGATCCAAGTTGATAATCCAGCCGGAGCAGTACATAAAGATGAAAATCACCAGAAGCGAAGGGCTAAACAAGCGGCTTGCACCGCCTTTAGGGTGGATTTGTTATGATACCGTGTTCAACGCTTCTGCAGAGATTTTATGATTTTTGCCTCTTCATATACATACAGGGTGCAATTCAAGGCAGTGCAAATACGCACACTTCTAACATCGTAAAACAACTAAACTCTCCAACACCTCTGAATATGTCGGAACATCGAAATTTGAACAACTGGTGAGGGGAAATGCACGCCAAACATACCTTCTGAAACATCAGATGACGTCGTTACATGTCGATGAAACTTCATAGAACATATGGTGATGTCCATGATTATGGAAGAGAGACAACACGCACGCGTTTCTGTCCATTGACTTGCACTATTCAAATCAGCTGGGCGGACACATGCAATGTCGTGCTCGGTTCCAGCGTGTCTCTATCGGATGCCATTTGTTGTGTTTCAACATCATCACTCGCTCAATATGTGCCCTAATCTCATTCCATACCATGTATGGAGAGTGCACTGCAGTCACAAAACACCAACAGAGTTGTAAACCTATCCAGGTCAGCTGTGTTGCTCGCCTTAGAAAAAGTCGCTTCCACTCCACGGCGTGATGCGACGTCCCGAAAATTTGATGCAGCTGCTTCGTTTTTCTTGCGACTGCAATGAAACCGTGAGTCTACGAAAGTGCAGTTGTCCAGTAGCGTCTTGCGGTTGTCTACTCACCAATAAGTACTAGTTGATCCTATAGATAGTATTTTCCACTTTTTTCTCCTTTTCCAAGTATCCTCCATTCACTACGACTCAAGGACCATTGTTTTCATCACTCGCCTATTTGGGCAAAATTTTCCATATTTGTCACTGTGACTATACTCTCTGCTAGTCGCTTTATACATGAATCTTACGGAAGTGATTTCCATGTAGTCTTTGGAATGTCATTGTGATTTGTCTGTCAAAAAAGTTGACTGTTCAAGGAATTAGCTTACGAGACCGTTCACTTTTTCTTCTTTGCACTGTTAACTCTGTTTAAGAATAGCTCCGAATTTGGAGCTTCACTAATTATTTTTTATTTTCAAGGATACCCAGGGATAAGATCAATAAAATTATTAAAGTTATGAAAAATTTTATGTGAACAAGGCTTCAAAAACTCATAAAGAAATTCGCCTACTTGCCCGTTTCGGTCACTTCACTGTAAGAATATAGGGTAACTATGTTTTCTACAGACCTTACCCTGTTTAATACGAAGGCGAAAACTTTCCACAGATTGCCCTTCTTTCTATATAATATCATTATATAACGTGGGATAGATGTACTTTTCCGATAAATCAGTTAAGTGAACAGTTAAATAAATGGATAAATCAGTCATACCTTTTGTGAAGTTCATATGCTTACGGATAAATTCTTGTTTAAATTCGTGCACATAGTGCATTACTAATACCAGCCGCGTTCCATAAAATTGCGTTTTACGGGAGGATTTCACTAGTACTGCATGCTGTTTCCTAGTACATACATTTAGCCAGTATTGAGTCTTCTCCCACCTCTTGAATCAGTTCACTCGCATTTTCGCGCCGTAGAGTCCATGGATATTCTGCGCTGAGGTGATATACTTGTGATCAGGGTGATAATGTGTTTCCCTCAATTCTTTTTCTGCAGGATGTGTTCCGTGATTAATTTGGTTCAAAATAGCAGCTCAAAGATAATGGAAATAAGAAAAATCCATTTTGTTGTGCCACCAAGGACAACGCATCTGAGCAGCTTTTTCTTTCGGTCTTCTGGCTGTACATTTGATGGCCGGCATTATTTGCATGAAAGCATCACGAGAGAAACTGACATGAAATCCTTGGTTTTTCATATAAGCAAAGCTATGTAGTGCTACGCAAATTCTGTTTGATAAGGGGGGTGCCCGCTCGCGTGGTCCCCTTCCTTTTGTGGTAATACTCAATTCAACTCTCAAGAACTGATTGCACAGTTAGTTTCAGCCTTAGTTTTTTTTATTCAATTTTTATTGGAGACCATTCTTATGGGGACGAAAGAAAGGCAACTCGTGTTGGTGTGAAAAGAATCGGATTTATATCCAATCTTGAAGATGGAGATCATATGGGTCCAAAGTATAACAGCTGTCTGGAGTTTGGAGAGAATGTGGAAAGTAAAGCATTGTAATGTTAGATTTCGGTGTGGCCCAGGTTGTCAAGCTCAGCTGATATCCTATTCTGCTCTACTTCTATTTTAGGAAGCTTATTTCATCCTCTTTTCCCGTGTTTTTTGTGAAGTTGCTGGGTTCATCAAGCAGGTACTGCTTCATTGCTCTTAACCTTTCATATTCTCCATGGGGATCGTCCGCTCACAGTGTGTTCTTTGAAGGCTTGGAAGTCTTTGACTAGTACCTCATGCAATGTGCCAGTGAAACATTTCTTTTCCTGATATGAAGCACACCTTTGAGGTTCTCGATCTCTTCTCGTTGAGCTGATACTAAGATCTTTTGTAGCTTCCGTGGGAACTACTGATGGAAGCGTCTGTGACCCGGGGGCGCCAAGGAAGCTGCACTTCCGGTCTGGTTCAAGCCCAGAGACTGGTGAGTGCAAAATCCTAGGAATGTTGGTTGTGTTCTCCATATTATCTTTACTAATCATCCACTTCACGATCTCAACTTATTAAGTCGCTTTTATCTTCTCCTAATGTATAGGTTAAATGAACTCTCTATCCATGGGATTTTCAGGCCGAGCGGGTCACCCAATCGGCAAAATTTTGGGCGTGGACCTCTACCGACTGACCTGTGGGCACATCTGGGATGAACAGGTCCCTCCTCGGAACTTAATGGGTGGCCCGCTGATGGCAGCGAAGCGGGTGATCCCGTGGATTTTCTCTGGTCGACCACTGTTCTTGCACCTTCGTTTTTTTCCCTTATAATCTGGATTCTACAGCCAACATTCCAGCCTTCAGCAAAGTCTTTCATGAGCGAAATCGCTTAATTTTTTGAGCGTAGTGTTTGAATCCTTGGCATCCACCTTCATTCATCACCTTCCAAACCTAGCTCTCCACTTTCATGCTTTTGCATAAGCTCTAAGTCTTATGCATAGAGTTTTACATCCAGATTCACACAAAACATCGTCTTAGCTGCATGTAAATTCCCCGCTATAATGCTTCCATAAAGTATAATTCCTTCCGAGAATGAATCGTGTTTGCACGCGATTCCAAGAAAGCCGTTTAAAAGTCTTACATATTGCAATGTCCTGGATTTTTTGCGCTTTCGTTTTTTTCTGGTTGAAAAGACTGCACGGAAATGCTCCAGGAAACCCTTTTTTGAGCGCCAATCAAATTTGGTGTGGACGAGTTGAACAAAGGGAACTGCATATATGTATTGCCATACACCTCAGCTGACTGCACTGATCACTCAGGTGCTCTCATTGACTGCGCCGCGGTTCTGGCCTACCCGTGCCAAGGTACGAGGAAAGATTTTTGCAAAACTCTCGGCCGGTGATGCCCTAACAACTAAAGCTCCTGAATGTTTTGATGAATTTTGACTACATAAGTGTTATCAACGATATCTGAGCTGAGACACTGCCTCTAATAAAAAGCATAGCTATGATGATGACGCGATCTCGGCCATTTCATCAGTATGTATAAGGTAATAGAAAAACCATAAAAGGCCTGTTTCAGGTCTAGAGGCAGGGGGCGACCGCGCACGAGGTGAGTGTTAGACCCTCTCTGCAGGCAAACCAAACCGCCCCTCTCTCTCTGGAGTCGTCAAACTGGTAATAAAGGAGTCTGGGAGGATCAAGCGTTGACTTGGTGCAT
The DNA here is from genome assembly GCA_000688135.1 of Ancylostoma ceylanicum. Taxonomy (NCBI): domain Eukaryota; kingdom Metazoa; phylum Nematoda; class Chromadorea; order Rhabditida; family Ancylostomatidae; genus Ancylostoma; species Ancylostoma ceylanicum. The sequence goes on along the minus strand of JARK01001392.1, from coordinate 920,261 downwards.
TGGTGACCCCGAAAATTATTTATTAGGGTGCACATAATCAAATGCCTCAGAAATTCTAGAATTAGAACGAATGAGCTTGAGAACTGTCACCACTTCCGTTTCCACGTACGAAATTATCATAACCATATGGAGAAATATTTTTTCTTACGAATAATTGCCTTTTAGTACCACAACAGAGGTAATAGATGTGCGAATTAGATAAATAATTAGCAAATAATTTTTCTACATGCTGATATCCTACCTAGCTCAATTTTTGCACGGTTTTTAGCTCATTTTCATCCTACCATTATTGAGTTTGTGACCGGGTGTTTACTCGGAAATCTCATTAGGACATGTATCTAGGCCCCACAGTCTACCGGGCCATATTTCCAGAGAGATCTTTGATCACATCTAATTGGCTCCTCCCCTACTACACCTAATTGCACTAAAATAGAATTCTGATAGCATTCTGAAGGAGAATGAAACATGCACCTCTTATTGATGTGAGTCCTCCTTTGTCCTTCATGACTTCAAAGAGTAGCTAGCAGTTACGAGGCGACAAGACCACAATCTTGCTCAGCTTTCTGCCTTTTTTCTTCAGCAGCTATCGTCTCAACCTTCTCTGAGAAGAGTAAAATATCGAATAATTACACAATTTCTGTCTACTCTTGTAGCTCATCCGAAATCGAAGTAGAATTGGCTAGACTTTGTAGGAACAATGCTGGAGTTCATACAAATCAGAACTTCTCCGGCGTAGTTCTTGTACCTTCCAAGCACAATTGTCGTTTGTTGCATTATTATTATTATTTATCCACATGATCTCAGTAACATAGTGACAATTAACCAAATTAACTACAATTACGTTTTTTATATCAACACATTTTGATTTGTACCTTCATCAGGTTTTCAAGATGTGCTTACTGATATCTGTACTAATCTGTTCTGCATTGTATTGTAGTGCTTCAAAATAAATAAATAAATGAGTAAATAAAGTGCATGATCAAGCCTAGGAGCATCATTCTAGGCATATGTGAAAGAATAGTCGAATACTACAAGGTCTCAACTACAAAACATTTTGAAGATACTCATTTTCAGGAAATTTCAGAGAAAACCCGAAATTTGCGCGAACTCAGATTTTGCATCATCACCCTTTCTCTGATTTTCCACCCAGGTATTCTGCCCAGAGACCGATGCATTAGGTTGTGTGGCATCCCACGAAATAATCTCTGAGCAGTCGCTTTTGTTTGCTTCAACGTAAACAAAACATCCCTTGGCGCCCTGCTGCAGATACGTTGTCTATGCTTGCTTTGTTTCCGATTTCGAAAACTGTCTGCTATACATATTTAGTGGCACCAATCACTCATCCTTGCGACCTACTTATCAGCGGTTCCACCTATGTGACTCACTATTTGTTAGGTTTGCGCAAACCTTATCAGCACAGTTGCTCCGAGTGGCCTTTGAATGAGCGTCAAAGTTTTCGTTTCCGCTTTTTATGGATCGTTTGTGAAGAAGAAAAACCACATCTTCACGAATTCTGTAGCTATTCCTGAGCAAAACTTTGTTTTCTTCTTCATTCGGATCACTGTAGCTCGAAATTTGCTGCTGCTCCCGACCTAGACACTCAGCATCGATGTTGACTCGGTAGTTTTTGTTTTGATACACGCTAGTCTCGTATGCATAATGATGTTTTCCGCGCTGTTTTCTGATCTGTCCTGAATACATCAACAGAAATCTTCCGCCATGCGGTTTTAGACCGACAGTGTGAATCTCTTCACAGTCAAAAAATCATTCTATCAACGCTCTGAAGTTTCCTCTCGTACTCACATGTTCCTGCTCTCGTGCTTTTCGTAGCACTCCGTGGAATATAAACTTCTTCGAGGACTTTTAGGTGCATCTGAATATGGTCACACGCATGGAAAGTGTGGAGATGAAAGTCAAAGAAGTCGAAGACAAGGAAGTAGAGCTCTGCGTAGCCCACTTGAGGTTCCTTTCGAAATTCTACATTACCATCATCGAGGTATGTTGTTTTCTTGTCACAACGGAAACTTTCGCTACCTCTTCTTTTTCAGAATAAACAAGCGCAAATGAATATGGCACACACGCAGTTCTTAGCAGATAGAGACGATCTGAATGCTTATAGGGAATGGACAGGATCGAAGGCGAAGGTCAGTTCAATTACATTTATCAATTCCGAAAATTAGAGCAATTCAATGTTTTGCGTGTTGCTGCACAAGGCGCATTTTGTCTCACGTCGATTCATGGGAATTAGCGCTGTCAGTAACTGGAAGCGTCTCAAAACATGTCTGGCCTATAACAACTGGCGAGACTTATCTCATCTTGGAAGCCTGCCAAGTGGCAAGATTGGTGAAACAGACAGTATTCTGTCTTATTAGGATGAATATCCGCTGCTTTCGTTTTCTTGCTTCCTAGCTGTGTGTTCGAATTCTTGGAAGACTGGGGTATTTGTTTGAACAGCTCCAATGACACGTCTAGTATTCGTCAATTCTCGTTTTTTTTTACAAAACTTACAAGACCACCTACCAAATTCGTGAAATTTTCTTTTGCATGTTACGTGGCTATCAACCAGGAGAATGAGCGGTAGAAACTTCAATCCGTAGCAGTCATGGCGGTGAGATCTACTGCTTGCAAAACTCGCCGCCACATTCGAGGTCACATGCGCGTTGATCTTCAAACCCTGTGGGATCGTCACCTCTGCGGCAGTGCTGGGAGCACGCATGTGTAGGGCGCTGATCTCATCGCCCTGGAGTGCGATGATCGCCATGTTTTTGCGCCTAAATAATGTGAGATGCGAAGAGACGCCAAGTGAAATACTCAGCGCGATGAGGTCAACGCTCCACACACGCGGGCTCCCAGCCGAGGTGGTGATCTCTCTTCCCACGGTGTTAGGACATCAACGCGCATGCAATCAGCGCCTCAATGTGGTGGCGAGTTTGACAGGCAGTTGATCTCAGAGCTATGACACTTTACTATGGGTCTTCGTGTGTTGGATTTCGAGAATGTTTGTTTTGCCAGTCGGTCAAATCCGTACATAAATATACTCTTCCCTGGAGCATGGATGACTGTGGCGAAATCAACGGTACCAATTACTATTGCCCTCCCGTTCAGAAGTAGAGAAGGAGTAGCTCAGGAACTGTGAGGGGTCTAAAATAGGCATCGGTCGCTATTTATACTCATACCGTATGTAATTCTTTGGAGAGAACATGTCTAGCTTTTTTTAGAGCATTTGTAAATTTCCATTGGAGACGTAATTCCAAATATTTTCTTGAAGGCAGCACCCACAAAAATTTTGCTCTCTCATATCTCCTTGTATTCCAGGGTTTAACACTGTAGTGAATTAGTGAAGACGAACGCAGTGGCCGATTTTGAAAAATCCTACGAAAAAGGCAATTTTCGTTCCCACCAGTTTAGCCTGTTTGCAAAAGTTGGGCGATTTGCCTGGGCTTGAAATGAAGGGAGATTTGAATGAAAGCAAGTTTATCATATGAAAAGGGAAAGATTGTAAACAAAAACACCCATTCCTTTCATGCTTCAACTCATCCCGTTGAAATGTTGAAATAAGTTTAACCTCTCATTTCTTGCGAACGCTAATAGCAACGAGGGTGCAACTTTAGAATTGTTGACACCCTTGCTAAATGTTCAGAACTAACAAAATCTCTGACACGAAAATTTTTGTGGGTGCTGCCTTCAAGGTGGTGATCCTTAGATCCTATGCTTCCTTCGTTTCTGTAAAGTTGTAACAGAAGTTCTGACGGACCACTCAGAGAATTTTGCTAGCTTATTTTGCGTGTGAAGAAGTCATAAGCAAACATCGCGTAGAGAGCACATCCTCCTGTCATCTTTTTGTATGTATTTTGAAGAGGAGTTTATAAAATACATGATACTCGATGTTTTTCGTAATCATTTTGGAAACCTGAATACGTGAGTGTCCTCTTTTAAAAGCTATTTTTGGTCATTTTTGCAGGCACTGATGAAAATCATGGTGATCACCGACATTTAACAGGTCTGAGTATGAGAAACCATACCAAGAAAGTGAGACAGAGCTCAAACTTTGAGAACAGGACCCTAGGGAGACGAAAAACTTGAATATTTTTGAGTACCAGTACTCCAATTTCCTGCTACCAACAAATGGTTTATAACAATTTTCATTTGATAATCAACATTCATGGGAGGTGATTTTGGATTCTCTGTTTATGGCCTTACTTTGAGCTCTTTTGTAAAGGAAGAAGGAGCTGCAGACGATCCCTCTTCCGCGAAATTCGTTAATACTTTTCCTGTACTAAGTACATTAGAATGGACCTTCTATCGAGTAGGTGATTGAGTATTTGTTCTTCAGATTCTTGACCTCTACGAGTACTGGTTGCGCGAGCTGCTCAACGTCACGCTGGTTGATGATATTCGCGCCATCTGTATGCATCAGATGATGGCCACTGATTGCTACTGGTTCCTCGCAAAGATGCATCGGCGAGGTACTTGCGGTCTTTGAATATCTCCACTTCTTTTTCCTACCTCATTTTACGAATTTGAGCATTCCATAGTGGACACTCAAACTACGAGATGGCCTGTCGATGTATGGAGAAAATACTGCGTGTTTTAATCGACCTGTTACCGCAACAGAACACCTTCTTTGTTTATCTAATCCGGAAATACTCGCTACTGGTCTTGGATTATCGAAAGGCAATCGGATTAGGGTAAGTGTCGGCATCAAAACACCACTGTTTCATATTCACAAATTGCAGTCTCTTATGGTAGACAGAGACACAAACTCTGCGCTTAGGAGCTACCATGCTTGTCCTTCAGTGAATCCTTCAGTGAATCTCCCCACCCAGCTAATCCATTGCTCTAGGATTTTTCATACGCCACAGAATCCCGTTCCTGCTCAGAAATTGAAAAAGATAGCAATAAACGGCTGATGAGTAACGAGTTTCCGCCACGCACCCTCCATCCGAATCATGCACATCGTATGAACTAATTTCAACGTAGAAAGAGCATAGAATTCGCTTGAGATAAATACGACTTTAACATCACTTTTTGGCGTAAAACCGGCTGACTGGTATTCATCACTGCGTGATAATAGTGCTAACTTCCTTGGCTAGGATCCATGATCGCACTACCAACCAAACAGGTCGGCAAAACACTATTTGTGTCCTTGGCATTATGCACATAATGATGACCCAAAAGTCTTCAACCGACTTTTAAATACTGCAAAAACTCTACATAATGAGGAGGGAGAACCAATTAAAGAACAGACAACAAAGTTTCCCCATTGAGATCCGTAATTCCTGATCTTGTTGTTGTTATGGAAGCGGAGACGCGTCACGGTCGAGTTGTGCATGGACATGGGCACTGGCACATACAAGAGCATGCATGACGTGAAATAGCTCGGATACTTCCAGTGTTGTAGTGATATATGAAGAAGTCGGAAGCTCGCTTAATGCCAGAGTTCAGGAACATTTTGACCTCTAGAAACAGAATTCAGCTCCTCCTTGATTACACTACTTTTTTCTCGCGTATGCTTGGATTACCTCTCGCAACCATCCGCTATTTGATCCATGCCATGGTTTAAGAATATTCTGAGCAAATCGAATAACTGCACATTCTCACTATCATTTTCAGGTCATCCTCAAATGACAACGGTTCCAGCCTCCGAATCCCTATGCACATGTTCGAAAGAGACGCTGAAGTTTGTCGTTCCAGCATTTCCACTTGTCGGACGTACATCAATAGACTATTAGGTATCCATCTCTTTCGTCTTACATATGCTTGTTGGGTGAACTTACCTCTTCACTTTCTCTGGGCTCAATATTCCCCTAAAAGCGAGATGCAGAGTTCAGTGGAATGAACCCATTTGCATGTAATGCACCACCTATTTGGGCAAGTTCACATAAAAGTGGGAAGACCATCCGAGGGTGAGAACGGTGATGTCATAGGAATGCATGTATGCGCAGACAATCAGAGTGCCACCTCGTAGGTTGTGCGATGCGTGCGAGCGGGTCTACTACACTGAAGTCTCCTGTTGCTTGCTGTTCCTCACTCACTCAAAAAGCAAATTTGAAAACACATTTCTTTAGGTGCATCCAAGCCAAGTGCAAGCAGCGACTCCGTAGCCGACTCGTGTGCACAAGTGCGAGAACTGTCCAAGCTTTTTGGTGACGTAATTTAGTAGCAAGCAGTATTCCCTCTTCAAAATTATACAACTCCTTCTTTCCTCGTGGCTTTAATTATATGATGAACTAACTTCACAAGAAAACGGGTCGGATGTATGTGTATAGGTCTTCTCAATTTGCTGACAAACATTTCATACTTCACGGAGCAGTACAAGTTCTCGTGATATTCAAGATTGGGTCCTTTTCACTGTTCACCTCAGATATTAATACTGTTCCAGCTGTCATATTCATCTTGTGTATGTAATAAATTTTATTCACTCTGTTTCAAATTTGTTCTTAGCAGCATGTTTCAAATTTGTTCTTAGCAGCACAGTAAGAATATTCTCATAAGAAAAGAGCGGGTTTATTGCCATAAGTTATTATGAGGTACTGTTGTTTCTAAAAATTCCACACGTTGTCCGGATCCAGACTTGGAGGGTACAACGGGTTACCGTGGATCTGGTTCAAGTACAGAGTTTCATCAATTACATTTAGTTTAAGTTCATTAAATACGAGTTGAATAGGCCGCAAGTTCTGTTACACATGGTAGTCAATTTGGATTGAGCACTGGCTTCCGTCGTCTAAATAAAAGTGTTGCTGAACACCTGCTGCCAAGCATTTAGTATTTTCCAAAAAAAAAAACAAATTATTGCAATTTTATCGATATTTGTATTTTCTAATCTTTATTACAAGGCAGGCAGTGCTGTTTCGTAACACGTACAACTCGAAACGGATAAAGAAATTTTTATAACAAAAAGTTATGGATCAGTATGAGAGAATAGTGTTATAACACAAATGAAAGTTATAGAACATAAGAAGAAGAAAAAGTACCAAAAAACATCAAAAACAAACGAAAAATTCTGTGGGGAAACTCATAGAATTTTCTTCTCTTATTGTTAGGTTTCTGCCCACAATGATTCTGAAGCTGCGGAGGCTCCCTCTCTCCTACTCTCAATAGAGTAATTTATACTGGATGCGTGCGACTGACGCGCGTGCGACTATATGATGAAGAATAGGGGCTAGTCGCATCGCAGTCGCATAGCAGTCGCACGCGCTTGCGGCCTCGCGACGGCGCTTTCTTTTCATTGAGAATATCATGACGCGTTGACCAGTCTTCATCGAAAATCTTTCGCAAATGGATGCGTGCGCCTGATAGTCGCATCTGGTATAATTTACCCTAATGATGTTACGGTCCATTCGACAGGAAGTGAGTTGGAAGGATTATTGACTAAGAGGTGGTCAATCTCAGTTAATATTAAACATGCTCAATAGCAGGACCACACCGCTCAACTTCTGCTTGTAAAAGTGTAAATGAAAAAGTGTACCAATATTCACTCTTTTCTGAATGCCCTCAAATCACTACAATCTCTGAAATGCAACGATAAACACATCTGCACATAAACTTGTGTCTTTAATGTTAGCAAAAGAATGAGTTCGAATGGGCTATGTGACCTACCCAGAACCGCCTTTGAAAATTTTATATGTTGGGGATCGTCAAACGACACTAATTTTGAAGATGTACGGCACATGTTCATCCAAAAGACGTCGTTAAAGAAAGGCTTTAATTCTTCTTGTAAGGGGATCTGTGCATAATCATAATCAGCGTCGCCTGAGTACCCGAACCGCTCAGAAATCCAGAACTATTCTCATGTGATTATCTCTCTTTCTATATGTACAATACAGCCCATAACTTTTGCGAAAAAAACGGTTTGCGACAGATTAATCCGTCGCCGACGGATTAATCGCGAACAAACCGTCGCAGTACTGTAACTCCTTTTAAAACCGAGCTTTTCAAAATCTGAGCACATTTTCGGATTCCCTGTCAAAATTGGAGTTGAATGACATAGGGAACCACTTGAATTTTGAATCCAAAAATTTTATTTCTTCGAAAATTCAAAAATTTTAAAAATCTCAGGGACGGAGTCAAAATCTAAAAAAACGCTGGAAATTGCACAAAACCTCGAGAACTGAGTGTTTCACAATTCACTAGCAAAGTTCTGATCAACATCTGCCCTATTTTGAAAAATTTCATGCATGTATAATTTCGTTTATTTCTACGAATTTCCGAAGTTTGACACTTCATATCGGCCTCAGCATTCCAGCTGTTGTTGAGTTAGTTGGCATTCGTTCAGATCAAGATCTTCTCAACAGGAACTTTTGGTAAAAATGTCTTATCCTCTCATATTTGTTGGAAAAATTCCTCTCAAAGTAGTAATGATCGGCTATTTTTGGAAAATATGTCGTTTTATCATCGACCATAGGAGAGGAACGGTGCCAGCGGAACGCTATAAACTCTCCGTTTTAGTAAATTCCGCACCCTTCTGGCGTAAACTCAGCTCAAGGTGCAGTAATCACCAGCTGTTTTTTGAATACAACCTGGTTTAGACTGTGAAAAAGCCAAAAATTCGTGGGAATTCGTAGTCATTTCAGTCACCAACATGAAATCAAATAATTTGTACATTTTCTGACTCACTGTGATGTGGGCTTTTCAAAAATATAAATATTGTCTACTAATCTGGCAGGAACTTCACCTCTGATTCCAGACGGGTCATAATTAGGCAGAGATGTATTCGCGCCGGCAAGCCCGGACATACTGGCGGTCATCCCGGAGGCACATTCACACCTACGAGACATCGCCTAATTTGAATACCAGCAGGAATGTTCAAAGAACACACAACCCTGTTGCCACACAACACACTTTATAGAAGAGGTCCCTAAGTACATGCCTGGAACATTTAAAGCCTAACTATTTTCTTGCAAACTGAACGAACTGCCTTGAAGTAGCAATGATTTGAGGCTGACTGCTGAGCTCCAAAACGAGTCTTGGTGTTCGAGGCATTGAGAATTGATATGTATTGACTCGCCATTCTAAGATCGATGTCAGTCGACGGTCCACTAGCATCAAGACCAAGGCGATGCAGTTTCTAAAAATTTTTATTCTTTTTCTTTCAAGATTTCGAGCTCCCATTCCTCTCTGACATAGTACGTGAAGGGGCAGCGATTAGATCTGTCCTGCATTGCCTTCTCCTAACCCGAATCATCTTGTGTTATTGTGGAAAAATTTATTCCCGAAAAAAAGGAAAGCGAAAATCTTGCGAGTTCACGATCTCGTTGGAATCAACACCTACGATCTTGAGAGTGATGGACGCGATTTGAGTGTTCCGGTATCGGCGCGCTGTTCTTTAGGCAGCAGATTAATATCTCCATGTTTACCCACAGATGGTTTCGTTCTTCCAATGAACTGAACCCGATCATCCTGGTATAACAACATCTCTATGCTCTACATATGTAGGAGTATCCATGCAGCGAGAATAAAAGACTAATTCGATCAGAATTGTTGCAATTCGGTGATTGAGCGTGCAACAAACTATTGCTTAGTTTCCGTATAAGGTTCATGCACGAAGCTATATATAAACAGACAATAGAAATTTCAACAGTTAATAAAAGTCATGGATTCCACCAATTGTAGGTCCTCGTTTTACTATTAATTTCTCCTTTACACATGCGAAACTCGCTCGATCTGATGACTTGTATATAGGAGCAATGGAAGTGCTATAAAAATGTTCATAGAAAAAAACAGCTCAATTAGAAAAGGATTGGTTAAACTCAGCATATTGCATCAATGAATGAAAAGTAGAAAACGATCACGCGACAGCTCATTCTAGCACTGTACAAATGCTCACTGAAAGAAACAGCTCAGTTGAATACCTCCTTGGCCACATTAGTAAGCCAGCGGCGGTACCTCTCCCTTTCAGCAACGAATTTCGAAAACGATGCTGAAGATTTTTGAAATTGACCTGGCAGCCCCTGCTAATAAGGAATCCATTTCATCTCTAATCTGCTACATTTTGAACTCTATAGATGCCTCATAACCAAGGGAGTTCTGTTGAATTCCCGAAAGCCGGTTGACCAGGGTCAAGCTTCCGATGGGAATTTCCCATGGGGAGGGGTCGTATGGGAGAGGATGGGAAGAGGGGGGGGGGCTAGTGGAGGGGAGGAAGACGAGCGCAAGCATCGCGCTCAAGCGCTCAACATCAGGAAGAGGTGCGGACAAGGGCTGGAAGTAAACTATTGTGATAAATAAAGACCCTTACTAGCGAAAAAGTTACGTATTAAAACAGGATTGACCCGCTGTTACGTGTTTAAACAGTATTGATTGGCAGCGCACACAAGAGGTCGCCTTCGGCGCTGGCATTTGTCGCGCCCACGAGTTCGATTCCCGGCGCCGTCAAAACATTTTTGCACGGGTCGGAACAACTTCGGAATTTAGTGTGAGATAAAGAAAGCAGAAATGGTTGCAAAAGAAGTGTAGTAAGCGAAATCGTTCGATTGCACGTGCCAGATTTGGCCTGCAGGGCCCATCAGAATGCGAAAAAGTATGGTGACTTCTTCCTCGTACTGAGCTTCTCCGACACCAAATCAACAGCAGCTTTTCAACATTACCATAGAGGACGCTTAGCTCTATCTTTTGCCATAGTTCCAATTTTCTAGATCTCCATATGTTTTTGGGAGCTCGGTGGGAATTCTATGGGAAATTAGGCGAATTTCCCATCGATTTCCCATCTAAATTGCGGGAAAACGAGTGAAATTCGTGGAACCAGTTTCTGCACTCAAGTAGGAAATTTCATCAACTAAAACTCATAGCAGAAAAAATTTTGTGATTTCTGCAAATAGCTTTTCATTGATTTCGCAAACAGATTTACTCCATTTTCACTATCTCTTCAAATTGCGAGGTTTTCAGTTTTTCAACTTTCCTGAAGAGAGTTAGCCTTTTACCGAAATTTCACTACATGCACGTAATAGAACACCGAGCATTCATTCTTCATCCCCATTATCGCGCCCAAAGTTTGCACCTGCTTGAGTGAGTTAGATCCCCTCGAAGATCCGAAATTTCGGAAGATCCCATCGAGCTCCCAAAAACATATGGAGCTCTAGAAAATTGAAACTTTGGCAAAAGATAGAGCTGATCGTCTTCTATGGATACTTTGAAAAGCAGCTGTTGAGTGGGAGTCAGAGAAGCTCAGTACGAAGAAGTCACCCTACTTTTCCACGTTCAGATGGGCTTTGGAGGCGAAATCTAGCACCTGCAATCGATCAATTTCACTTATCACACTTCATTTTCAATCGTCCCTGCCCTCATAACGGATCATCTCACTCTAGAGTCATTCTGACCCGTGCAGAAATGTTTCGACAGCGCCGGGAATCGAACCCGTGGCCGTGGTAAACCCAGTCGTGCATGCGCGTCGTGCCATGAAGTCCCGCCGCGCACGAAGCCAGGGAGCCCGACATCCCACTGATCGAGATGGGAGATTAAAACTTGTCACTTGATCACTTGTTCACATTCATACATTTGTTACATTGTATCTTTTTTGATGTGTGTCTATATTGAAAAGAAATTGGATGGGAAAATTATTTGAGCAGAAAAAAAGTTTACTGCCATCTTTGACCAGTTGACTTCGGCCTTCGTTTTCATAAAGAGCAGCTACGAAGACTGCTCATGACAAAAATAGAGTAAAAAACTATAACTAGGACACTCTAAGGTCGCTTGAGCAAGAGAGG
>JARK01001392.1:838966-908349 GCA_000688135.1 Ancylostoma ceylanicum | reverse complement strand
GGGGGGGGGTCGTATTGGGGGGGGGGGTCGGTTTTTCCCATCGCCATACTTGACCCTGCGTTTGAGTCCTCTCTTTCTGAAGCAAGCTTAAACAGTGTGATCTCTGCACTGCTCTGCCTTTATGATTTGCTCTAATCTTATCATAAGTGGATGCACTACTTTTCTCTAGGTAAAGGTGCTACCAAACAATTCAGGACAAGCACATCGATTGCGCACCAACACACGTCATGAGTGTACATACGACCAGTTCAGGGCAATGTCATAATTACGGTGCGGCAACGTTATGCTGGTAGTTACTACCACTACCACTGTTGAGCTGCTCGAACTCGTTTTTGACTAGTTGATTCGATTTTTCTGCTGCGATTAGCACGCAAGAGGCTTTACTTCCAGGAAATCTTGTTGGAAATTTTCTTTGGTAAGTTGGCAAGTCATGAGGGCAACTTTTTCTGTGTTTTCATAGAGCTCTGCCACGGCATAACTCTGCAATTCTGGAGTCGTTCCAACATTTGGATGTAGTACTTTATGAATTCACTTCAGTCCAAAGAAACACTGCATTTCCTCAATGAACAGCGTTGAGACACCGGAAACGCCACTACGATTGCAAAAACCAGATCGATTTCCGAATTTAGGGCATTGCAGCAAAAAAGTGCGAACCATCGAATGTTCTCCGAAACCAAATTTAGTCCGTTGCGTCCTCAATTCCTGTCTTGTTTGTTATTCAGACGGCCAACTACGGTGCATGCGCTCCCTTTCTTGCAACAGTTTTGCAAAGGGAAGAGAACAGTCCGTATATAGTCTTTTCTAATTAGAGAATTGTAGAATTGCCAGTTTTAAAGCTTATTTTTAATTTCATTTGTGGTCTTGTCCTTCCGATTATTATGTCTCCAAAAAGGATGAATTCAATGCACAGCCTCATGTACTGCACTCGCGTTGTGAGCTTTTTTCCCCGTGCTGGCAATATCAGCTGTAATTTCAAGGATTGGCCAAATCTATATTATTGTATATACATATCAATACTAATGGAAAATGTGACAATACATAGGTTTGCTGTAATTGTTTTACTCCTTGTCGCACGTTACGGTACTTTCGTCTTTGTCAGAGCCTGAACTTCGATATTACATGTAAGACCTGTCCGTCTAAAACGGCTTATCCCCCTTAAAAATGTCATCCTTTTGTACAGCAACTGAATCAGGAAAAACGAGGAAAATACATTTGGGCCAGCGCTTACCCAATTTTCCCTCTTTGGTGAACTAGCATCAGTATACCGTTCCCTCCACCGCGCCGCACCACTTATATGATACTTAGGTTTATGTAGCGGCTGACAGCAGCGGAAAGGCGGTATTCTGTGAGGAAGGATGGATAAGGAATAAGGAAGGAGGATTTACCGTCAGTATGGATATTAGTGTAAAACATAAACGCAACCTCCGAAGTTTTACACTCAGACGGCTCATATTTAACCACCATGTGAGTATGCGTATTCTTTCACTGCAAATCATCTACTCTTTGATATCAACTTCCGTGTGCTTCAAGTGATTCTTGTTACAGTTTTCCTATTCTGTCACGCATCGCGGTCGGTGTGAAGAGAGATTATGAGACTTTGAGCACGAATGGCTACTCAGCAGTATGAATTCAGATATGTTTCCAGGACATTCGTCCACTTTGCCAAAAAAGCGTGGGGAGGTCTCGAGAGGAATAAGAGAAAATTACCTAAACTGAGTCATGTCATTTTACTTTATCTTTACTTTTTACTCTATCACTCATACACGAACGAAATTTTTCCAGGAAAATTGTCTGAGGAAAACCTAATTTCCAGACTCTGTAATCAAATTCTCCTGCCTATGTAATATATCTGCGGTGATATATGATTCTGTATGGATGGGAGACCAGAGTAGTCAACACAGTCTGTTGTGGTAGAGCCAGTGAATTGTAAAGTATTTTCTACATAGGAGTACAAGTTAAGCCGATGAAATAGATAAATATCCAAATAGATAAATAAATAAACAGTTATTATGGACTTAGCATAAGGTAACTTTCAGCATCAGTACACGTAGATTGAGTAGTGGGAGAAGAGGGATTAACTAGAAGAACATGTGAAAGTAAAAAGAGAGGTTATCACCAGTCCAAGGTACAAAAGCAGATAGTTTTTAACCATCAGTCTCTTTTCATCCTCAAATGCAAGCCTTTTTTTAATTATAGTAAGTACCCTAGGTTCGATTAGACCTCTTCCAAAAATTCGACACTTGGAACAGATCGATTGTCGGACCTTTACGAGCCCATGGCGCTTCGGTTGGCTCAAAATTCTATCTGCAAGAAGCTGAACTCTATAAAACACGTTCGGGTATTTATTTTTGACCTCCTTATTCCCCTATGGCAGTACGCTTTTGCATCAGTTGACGTGATGTTTCAAACACATACACAACACGCGTATAACAACGCATAAATTTGCATGGAAGAAGCATAATGCAGTGCCGGGGTGGATGGAAACTTGTTTTGGAGTGTGTATGTGTCGTCTTCCGCCTGCTACATTGGTGCTATATCGTTTGTGTTCGCCATCCTGACGAAGTTCGCTCGAGATAAGCATCCAGCCGGGGCCGGTTCGCGCCTCCTCACAGACCACTGCACACAAAAACCCTCCTGGGCTAGTTCACGTGGACCGGCGCTCGTTCTGCTTCCATAATTCCATCTCACTTTCCCCCGTAATTGCCCCCTCGGTTACCGTTGCTGCTGTTTACCACTGCAATTACCGCACGCATTTCCATTTCGTGCTCTTGGAGCTATGTAATCACATTTATGCTGATATTATGCTAGATTCCTATGTTTCCTACACCAACTCTAAGGGAATAACGTTATTGAACAACGTCTGCTCGTTCTTTTTTCCGCCACGAACCTCTGCTTTATTCCACTTTTTTGTCTTCCGAATAGGAAAAGGTGCAAATTATCTTGCAGCTAAAGCCTAGTTTTCCAGGAGGGTTTTCCTTTGAAGTAGTTGGCCTCGAAACAGATTTTTTAAAAGCGGATTGTTGTGTCAATCTTCCCAGCAAGTTCCCCCAAATCACCGGGCAGTGGTTTACCTATCAGAAACCCTTGAAGCACAGAAAATGTTGATTCCGAATATATCAGAGAATCCCCATCAAAATGGATTGTAGAGCGAGAGCGGGGAATTGTTGCTACACCATGCTCCCAGTGATAACCGATTCTCGCCAATCCCCTATCGAGCAATTTTTCAACTGGTAGACAGAACAGCAGCAGGGAGTTGGTGTAATCTGCGATAGAATAAGAGCGCTACAAATGACTACATACTTCCAACACTAGGAACGGACATAGATCAACTATGCTACTCGAAGCCCAAGGCTCAGTTCTCTCATCCAAGAAGCTTTAGGGCAGCCTCTTTCTGTGCTCTTAGCAAAAATGAACCTGAGTGGATTTCGCACATCCAATCCGTCATTGACATAAAGAACACCGATTGACTTTTCTGTATCTCAACCGCTGTAGAACACTGTTTTCGTAGTTGTTTTGCTCAAAAACTGCGGACCGAAACAGTTCACTGAAAATCTGCACTGAACGTTTCCGATAACTTTTTCCTTATCTCGCGAATCTTTAGGGCGTGTTTCTCATCATAGAATAGATCGAATCCAGCTTTAGTGAGCGATTCCTAGCAACATGAAATTACTGCAGAGGAATAAGCCATCAAGCGAGGGACAGTACCTTATGTCCTCTGAATTTTAGTAGGACCTCCTTGAACTCTTCAAAAGGTCAGGTGGTGGGACAAAAACTGCTAGTCTTCCATGAAGCACCACTGACCACTGAACTGCAAATTTGGAAAAGAATGTTTTTTGTGCCTAGATTAGTATTATATTCGATTTTACTGCTTATTCAAGAATCACCTATGGAACATATACATACTATAAAAAATGAACTGGAATGACAATAGTCACTACAGCAAAGACTGTGACAGAAAAGAAATAGGAGCTACGGTAAAGATTTTTGAACGTTAATATTATAACAGTGCAAAATTTTTCTAAAGCCGGGAGTTTCTAAACCACATTCCACGATTGCACGAAAATATCAGATGTGAGTAAGATATGCTTCGATTTGTATGTATCTGTTTATGTGTGTTTAATGTCTGTAACAGAAATCTAGAGTTTGTATCAGAATACAAACGTTTGTATAACAAAACTAAACTCATTTATCATATCAAAATTGAATTCATCTATGACTCTATCTACTCATGCGTCTATTGCATGAAGTTCTTAGAGCTTCACACCATGTGTTCATGCCAGCACCGTGCAAGAAAGTGTGGTTGTGGTTTCATACACGTTTCATGCACACACAATTCGTACCTCATGCAGCATTCATGCGCTTTCCATCTTAAGTACAGTCTGTTTAAGACCTCGAAGAATGTACCCGATCTTGTTCAGAGAGAGAGAGAGAGAGAGAGAGAGAGAGAGAGAGAGAGAGAGAGAGAGAGAGAGAGAGAGAGAGGGAAAGAGAGAGAGACCGAAACAAGCAATGTACGGCCCCTCAATAAATTATTGATTGTAATTTTTTTGTTACAAGATGTTACAAAATGTTGCAAATCTATGGCAGTCAAGTGTTGGATCCACTGCTTGCATTTCTGGTCCTCATCTTCAAATAACACGCTTTCCCGCCTCTTTCCTCCGTCCCTTCCCATCTTTTCTACCGAAATGAACCATAGCCACAGTTGATGTCATATAGCACATGCACGAGGTTTGCATAATAAATGCATTTTATAATAGAAACTTGATACAGGGATGTATCAACTTTTGATCTTTCTTTTTTCTGACTTAATAATAAATTTTCATTTTCTGTGAAAAGGAGTGGAGGAGTGGAGGACAGTACACAAGACATTGCCATGGTTTTAATATGAGTAACTAAACAAAGAAGAGGTGTGAGGGCTTAGCATCAATTCCACTACGCAGGTGGGAGAGATCAAGCTGAAACTGTGCATAGCATAGGAGAATTCGCAAATGTTTCTAGAAGTTTCCTCTGAAAACCGACAGAGAAAAGCGAGACTCGCGCCAGAAACGCGCATATCCTGGCAGTGAGCTTATACTGTTCTGGTGAAAACTGGCCGATTTCACTCGAGATTGTCTAGCTCACAAAATCCGAGCAACTTCCCGTCACGTTCCTCAAAAGAAAAATCAGAATTTTCCCGGGTTCATCCAACCTGATGTGAGTATTATTCATAGCTGTAGTTCAGGCTACTGTTTTCCCACGCTTTTAACTTTTCGTTTCAGTCATTCGCTTAGTGTTTAGTCATTGGGAGTAGTAGAAACCCATCAGATCCGTATGTTGCACCTCATGAAAGCAACTCTTATAACAACATCAGTGGCACATGAAAAGAGTAAAAACGAGTAAAAAAGATGCAATTCTGAAAAATGTAAAATCTAATTGGTGAAGGAAATCAGAGCTTTCGTTGGTGACGACTACTACGAACAACGTTGGGACCATTAAACCTTTAAAGTAAAAAGGACTCTCACATCTTCGCAGGGTAGTAAAGTTTAATCGCAGCGGAGAGTTTTTCACGAACAGTTTGCTCTAATTCCGGGATGCCAAACATAGTTTTGAAGATTCAAATCCGAACAAACACCTGTCCGAGATTCTCATGGTCGCGAGTGTTTGCGTTGCGCAAAGGGGAAGCTCCTTCTCGCACTCAAAGCAAATCGGCGGAAGTCGGTTTGCGCCTTGAGATTATGGAAATGTCACACAAACGCAGGGTCTGGGAGCATACAGCGCTCGGATTCGTGAAACGATATCCGAGCAAGTTAACGATTATTAGCGTATTTGGTTACCTTGAAGGCGTTGTAGTGCTTAGGGACGTAGGAGGCGAAGCTTGCTTTGCTATCCTGGGTCCACTTGTTGCGCGTTCATAAATCGTAGCCCATCCCGTGCCTTCGTTTATGTCGGGACTTAATAAAGAGCCTAGGAAGGTCCTATAGTCCCCGCTCATCCAGAGCGATCGAGTTTTTCGAGGTGATGACGGCGATCCTCCTTAGTAATAGCTTGCCTCGCCAATGGTGGCTGAGGCCATTCTTAAATACAAAGTACTATACCCGTTTCCGCATAAAGAAAACTAGCACACCGTAGGAAATTAGAGGAATGAAAACATTCACGACGAAACACGTGATTAGTGGTGCTTCTCTACATAGTACACCGTTATTCAAATGTAAACGGAGACCTACACTAGGCTCTGTTTCTATCGTTTTTCTTCTGCTTTGATTTCTTATGGTTCAACTCATGTTTCTGTTGTTTCTGCTTCATTAGCGGTTTTGTAGCTTCTACTACTTCTGCTGCAAATTCTCCTTTTTTGCTGTTACTGTACACGTTTTGATGAGAGGTAAATGAAAATCATCTTAATCTATATAAAGCGCAGACCCCCCCATCGCCGCGCGAGGGATGACAGGTCACGCTGCCATTGATCGCCTCGCCTCGCCCCACCTCTTTCGCCCGCCGCCACAGGCTCAATCGCCGAAAAAGGCGGGCAAATGACCCGCCCAATGACACGCCCATGGTATATGTATGTGTACAACATGGAAATCTTCAAACAGGACGTGTTATTTCCGGGAAAAACGGAAAATTCTGGATTCTCGAAGGATGTAAGGGGGGAACATGGATGGAACGTGTATGATTTCGCAATCCAAGCCGTGAATCATCCAGAAAATCCAGAGTTGAAAGGAAATTTCCTTTGCACTGCCCCAATACAGCGTAGTAATGGGCAGATTCCGGGTTTTTGGTCAGGTGAGGGATGCAATTGACAGCGTAGCTTAACAATAAGTTGATGAGAGAGGAATGACACATTCGCGAAGTTTTTCCCTTCATACCACTACCAGTATTTGGACAAGCACAAAAATCACAACAGCATGGAGTTTTGACGTTTTTACGGGTCCGAGACAAAGCGCCGCGAGGCGGCGCTTTGGCTCGGGATAAATCTATTTTTGGAGTTGAACTGGCCCAAAAGTAACGTGGCACACGGGTCCGAGACAAAGCGCCGCGAAGCGGCGCTTTGGCTCGGGTCTATATATATAAAGTAGAAAGTCTGTGCGTGTGTGTGTGTGTGTGTATGTATGTATGTGTGTATGTGTGTATGTATGTTCCTTATAGAAATCGCGGAGAGTTGACCGATCGGGACCAAACTTTGCACACATATGCATCTCGGACCGGAGAAGGTTTTAGGCTACTTTGGGTTATCGATTGACTTATCGATTTATCGATTTTATCGATTTTTCGCTATTTTTGCTCATGGGTCGGTGAGGACATGTCTACTGGGGTTATTCGACACGCTGAACACGGATATGACCATTTTGTGCCAAGTATTGATTTCTCGATTTTATTGATTTTTCACAATTTTCGCCCACGGGTCGCTGGGAATATGTCTACTGGGGTTATCCAATACGCTGAACACGGATATGACAACCATTTTGTACCAACTATTTATTTACCGATTTTATTGATTTTTCGCTATTTTTGCCCAGGGGTCGGTGAGCGCATGTCCACTGGGGTTCTTCGATACGATAAACACGAATATGACGACCCCATTCCACGAGATTATGGAGTTATCGATTTGGTCGATTTTATCTGCAGTTACTTAGTGGTATGTAAAAACACGTCCACTGGGGTTCTCCAACACGCTGAACGTTAACATGGCAAGGATTTTGGAAGAATTTACCAACAAAACAACTTCTCCTACTTTCAGAGGTAAATGAAAAAAGGATTTTTGGGTTGATCATGAAAATGATGAGCACTATGAAAGGATCGTTGGGTTTAACAGTTGTCGTCGTCAGCGTTAAAC
Source organism: Ancylostoma ceylanicum (assembly GCA_000688135.1). NCBI lineage: Eukaryota > Metazoa > Nematoda > Chromadorea > Rhabditida > Ancylostomatidae > Ancylostoma > Ancylostoma ceylanicum. The sequence goes on along the minus strand of JARK01001392.1, from coordinate 900,539 downwards.
TGCCGGCAGAAATGAAACACCCGAGCGAAGCCGGGCATACCGTCTAGTAAATAAATATAATACAAAATCGGACTTCATTATGCGAATAGGTACAGCTCTTCTCAAAAAGCTGGACGGATTCCGTGAGTGTAGAATCGCTGCGCACCTGGACGAGGTATAGTAGCGGTCAGTATGATATGATCAGAGGCAATGTTGAAGACAGAATCTCGAACTATAACTCAACTATAGATTGAACTATTCAGATGAAATTTGAGGATGTGATAAGGGTTCAGGTGTTCTTTCTTTCTGCTTGACAATGGCGTGAACTGCTTCCAAATAGATCTACCGTGTTCCGAGTGCAAAATCACTGTTCTATTAACATCCTGGTTTTCGGACTGTATCGCGACATGTCAGCTCCGGAAGAATTTATTCTAAATCGTATCGTAAGCGAGCAAATTGCTATATAAGTTGCGTTCCATGGTTCGTCTCTCCACACAAAAAAGTGGGCTTGTCAAAAAGTTGTGTAAAACCATGGAAAAGGAATTTTTTATAATTCCTAAGAAAAAACATAGGTCCCGACGCGGAATATTTCTATGATCTCCACTACTAGCAACTATTCTGGTTTTCAAATGAGAGCTGTATTGCTGTTCATATGCTTAAGATATAATTAAACCGATTTTTTTTTGGTGATTTCGATTCTTTAATTTCGTCCTCCCATTTGAGCAGCAAAGGCGCAGCAATATCATTGTGGTGGAAATAATAGGCAAATAAGTGCCCAATCTGTATCAACTCTTTCTTCCTCCCAGTAGCTGAAAATTGAAATGATGGACACAATCCATGAAATCCAAGAAAGTTGAAGTATGATCTCAGCAATTCACTTCAATTGAGTCTGTGCCAATGCGAAGCTGCCATTGGGAGGCACCCATGGAATATTAATACATATTCAAATTTGGGTTAGATAGCACAACGCAGAAGCGAGTTATAGCAAAGGATTTCCTAGTCATTATGGCTCTGATCATATCATTATGATCGCTACTGTATGTAGAGAGAGCATGCTTCAAGTGAGAGGGTCGAGTAGGTCCCACAGCGATCCTATGGCCACGACGCTATGAAACCGCACACGCAATGCGTCTATTATTTCAATAAGAAGTATACTTGCACTTGCACGGTGACATATCATCACTTTGCAAAGTAACGTCGTGGCTGACTTGATCGTAAGTAGTTTTGACAACTCTGTAAATTTCCTGATGTTTGGTCACCTCAGACGGCAATGGATGGTTCTACATATGCACTTTCAAAGCAAAAAGTGTATAGAGCTCTTCAGCATCACTTCTCGTTATCTATGAGACGGCATAAAGCCGTTTTCACTTATTGTCTACTTTTTATCAAGCAATAATACAGTCTAGACAAATCTGCGACAGATAAATTCTTTGTCTTTCTTATTTCATACGTACCTTCGTAAATTAGTGAAGAAATTCTCCCGATACTCTCCTTGTATTTTCATGAATAATATGTAAAGAAAAATTACTCTCACATTCCCCTATAATCAGAGATCAGAAATGCCTATCTGAGTCTGAGTTCCGCTTTGGCCATTACGGGTGGAGGATGAGGAGAGCCACTGATAATCACTCTGCCAGCTGTTGTTGTGCAAATTCCTCTCACCTATCGAATAGATCTAGGCTTTGACAGGATTGAGTAGCGTCATGTAAATTTAGGTGAGCACTTAGCTCAAGTTACCACCCGTGAAAATTTTCTGGCCTAGAAAATTTTGGAGATCAAATTCGGAGAGTTGGACGAGCCTAAACCCTGCTTCTCTAGTGGAGATCCAAGAGTCGCGCACTCTGTTGTGCGCGAAGGCAACATGCTCGCTGATAGGCTGAAGGCTCCCCAGATTACAGATTAATTTTTTACTACTTTTAGATCCACCTCTGTTGCGAGACAAGGCTATCACCAGGACTGATAGCGAAAATGATTCGAAAAAACAAAGCAATATTTTGAATGCCACGCAAGCTGTCACTAGAGCGTTCGGTTTATATGATCATTTATTTGTTTGTTTAATTATTCATGCATTCATTGACTCATGCAGTCATTCATACATTGCGACGTCAAATAAGACCTTAGGTTATTACTACCATTAAATAGGACACCTGACAACTGTACGTTACAGTTTCTTTTTTTTTTCATGGATTTCCATGGAAGAAACTGTGAAAAACAACAAAATCTCAGCTTGGAATCGAGTGGTGAACAACCGAAATGAGTGCTTGTCGGTTACGAATGACTCTGTCACATAAATACCATCTTGGGTGCATAGTGACAAGCGGACGATTAGCCCGCTAAATCGGTGGACCTTGTGGTACGTTGTTTGGCTCTGTCGAGTGATTTCCAGATGCGCTTGAGAAAATGCCTGTGACTCCCTGAGAGAGATAAGGCGTTTGGCGGCCCAGAGAATGAATATAGCAATTTGCCACTTTTAGGCCTCTGAAGAGGATGTTCCCGTTGAAACGTTAGGCAGTCAAAAATGAAAAGATTCACCTTCCAACCTGGTCGGCGCAGAAGCAAAGTATCAATAATAAAATAAGGATTCCCCGGATTCGTGCTAAATTTCGAGCCGAGAATCTCAGCACATCCTAAAGCATAGTGCACAACTATCGTATGTGCAATATGTACCTAACCAACGACAAACAAGCGTTCAATACCGTTCCTTCACCGTTCTAGTTCCTACTCGGTCAGTCGTGCACGCACTTCATGCCGAAAAATTTAACTGGAATACCATCATGAAAGTTCATCAACTTCCTCGTTTAATCGCTCTTTGAAAGATTACAAATAAGGCAGTGAGTCATCCCAGGACCTTCCCAAAAAGGAGAGTCAAACACCACCGCCCACCAGTCAGCTGGTACCTACTTCCCCTTTTTATTAGCATTGCGCAAACGTTACTTGTGCGCTCGTAATTCTAATCAACTGCATTCCCCCCTGACGTGTTTACGACACCAACAAACAACTGAACTAACGTACCAGTTGGAATGTTCATGTGCTGCGTCACCGTTCCGGTTTTGTTCAAGAATTCGAGTTGAATGTGATTTTCCGCCAGATGAGCGAAGTACAAAGGCGGTTCACTTGGAGAGGAACCAATGATGTCATAACGTTTATTTGTTTACTTCTTTGCTAGTCGAATTCGTTTACGATACCTCTCGCTTGATCGATGGCGGCAAAACTAGTTATACACTCGCCGGCCATTCAGCACATTCGCCTCCTTCGTACGCCACTGCTACCTGCACATCTCGTCATATTTTTCGTGAACTGAGGTCATTCGCTTGTGAATTCACCTCAATCTAGAGCCATTGACAGCTCGCCGAAATTGGCAACACTTCTTCCTAGTCATCATATTTATTCCTTTTTTTTTTGTCATTGCTGCAGCTTTCTCCCAATTTTCTTACATTCCTCTCAACTCCAGGGTGGGCCTTATTTTTTTAATTTTCTGGCCAATTCTCGGCTGCATCCTGGTTGGAATTCTAGCTCATGGAACCTAGCTATTGTAGTACCTACGATTTAAAAAAACATAATAGATTATTCAGTTAGATGAATAATTTCTGAACCGATTCGAATATTCGAATTCTCGAGGAAGAGAAAGCCCCAACACCCCTTTCATCTTTTCTTCAAGACTGCTTGACATTGCTCGCTCCTTTTTCAACATTTGAATGATCGACCCATTCGAAAACCTAATATCTACGTTTTTCGGACCTGGCTACCACGTTGCGGTAATAATATAACGTAATATTTTAACACTATATGAAAGAAGCAATTTGTCTGCAATTCTTTCCTTTGCTTTGATTTATGGCACACCTTGTTGTGTATTGGAAATAAATAAATAAATAAATTCATGAATCGAAGGATGAGTGAATGAATGAATGAATGAATGAATGAATGAATGAATGAATGGATGAATGAATGAATGAATGGATGGATGAATGAATGAATGAATGAATGAATGAATGAATGAATGAATGAATGAATGAATGAATGAATGAATGAGTGAATTAATGAATGAGCTAATGCTAGAATGTACTGGAATCTTTCGGAAATAGGAATTCACAACCTACATGCCATGAAATTTCTTCATTCCTTCTCTACTCACTGGTTTCGGCCAACGACTATTCTGGAACATTCTCAGAGACCTAGTTTGGTGGTATTCCTCGAAAAAACTGCCGTTCAACAAGTTGTGCGTCACGACAATTCGTCCCCAAATTCTTCCATCACGGTTCAAATCACAAGACGAGCGTTTTTTCACCGACGTTCGCATAAGGCGCAAAAAATGTTGCAAAACGGAACATGAATCGTTATCAGCAGACATTCTTAGACGTCTGTTCCGCTGGGGCGTTGAGTCACTCGCGCCCACCCTTCCTTTCTTTCGACAGTTCGCTTTTGATGTTCCGTTCTTGAGCTTGGAGAAAGAATTCTGCCTTCTGGCTGTCAAAGACGTCACAGGCCCTTCTGTGGAGATGTTATCCACCTCTTCCTTCAAAAATTTCACTTTATCAAGTACCACACACTAGCGAAGTCCTCTTGCCGCAACAGTTTTCTAAATCGAGCAGAGCCATTTCAGAAGGACACCGCCTTTTTTCTGACTCTAACCTAATTCCTTCCATCCACAGTGTATCGTCGGCGAGCACTTAGCGCAAACACACGTGGAGTATGGTGGGGTAGGTAGAGACGCAGGACCGTCTCGTGCGGAAGAACAGCGCAACCCGTGCCGACCCCGTGTGTCAACAGAAAAAAATCATGATTTTCGTGTAAGCACTCCAGCAAGTGTGTAGAACACCGCGAAGCGGGCACATGCAAGGGTGTCGCTACATACGAGTTGTCTCCCACCCCTGCCCCACTGAAAAAGATCGGCAATTATAACAAAGGCACGAATTGTGCGCCACCCGGATACCGGGTTACGCGCGTTTTTTATCCGTGAACTTGAAGTAGTGTTCGAGTGCGCGTACGAGCGAAGTTAAGTGAGTGAGGACAACATGAGGTGGGCGATATGTTCCACTTTTCCACTTCAAGGCGAGTTTTTCCACGGTACTCTTACTACGATTCAGGATTTCCGTTCTATTCTGTCGTAGACTCTTTTCTCCACTACAATCGTGGTTGTCGATCACTTTTTGTCTCAGTGACTTGTTGTTTTTTGTTCTACTGGTTCTCTCCCTTTTTCCCTTTCCTGATCCAGGTTTTACTTCGGGTTTTCGGTAAAAACCAGTTTGTGAAAAGATAAATATGAATGAATAAATAAATAGATAGATGAATAAAAAACAGGTGGAAAATTTGGAAGAGTCCTCTTTTACAGCTGACTTATAGGGAACTCCAAATGCACGCAGACAAGGCGTGGGACCGCGGCGCTGCGCGGCACTGTGGTTAGTTTCTCTGCTGGCAGAAGCAGACAACCAGAGCCGCATGCAGAACCTTTGGTCTTTGCCCGAGAAAGACGCGCCGCGGTCTCGCCTCTTGTCTGCGTACGTTTGGAGCTCCCTGTACTTTCATGTAGAGCATGATTCTCAGGGGAACGTAAATTTTAGCTGAATCCACCACAACTTGTTCAGTTAGTGCTAATTCTGGTAGAATCGGGTGCAAAAAGACTTATTCATGTACATATGTTGTCCATATTTATTCTTTTTTATTTTTTTATTTTATTTTGCACTCAAAGGTGTAAAAAACATGAGTCCATGATCAAAGAATACAAAAAGGTTGAGCGTTCCCTAATCTCGATTGAGAAAAAGATTTATTCATGTATTTTGTTGTTGATATCTCACATTTTCATGAGCATCCATGCGAAATTACCAAAAATGCATGCGAATCCTTTCCGATGGACAAGGTTTTTACTCAGTATTCTCTACCTGAATAAATGATGAATTACACCTATGTTTTTGGAAGGATGGCCGGTTTAAACGGGGTATTCGTTTTATTTTTTCATGTTTTTTCTCCGTTTTTTTTTTCATTGGTTTCTGTTCATGAAGGCTGTGATCCGTTTTTACGACGCATGCGCACAGGGAGGCATAAGTTATTATACATGCCTCGTTTGCCAGGAATTATTTCTCTGTAGTGATTCCATGTTTTTTTTTCTTGCTGAGCTAAGTCCCACATATTTAATAGTTCTGCGTTAGAATTACTTTCGATTACAAACACGTATTGGAGATCTGCAAGGCAACAAATGGGATTTTTACAAGATCCACCCATGATTGGTGTTAGTAAGGGCAGAGAACGAGGTTTTTCCAAAAATTACTTGGATGAGGAAACCAAGACGCATATTTCGAAAGTCACAGTTTGAAGCCTATCTCCAAAGTCGATCTCAACGCTATATGTGGAGCGTACATATATTGATATCCACTAGGACAATTTTGAAATAGTATTCAAAAAAATCTAAATTTTCACCTCTGCATGCTCTATAATTTTTGCTACTACTGTTTGAACTACGTATCCGAAGGCTAGGAGTAGGCGTGAACGGATTTAGAGTTATTCGACTGCACGGAAGAGTCGACTATTCGAATTTTTGAATACTTGAAAGAAAAAAAAACTATTCGAGCTTTTGCATAATTGGCTCAGAAATTAGCAATATGTACGTATGTTGAGGCAGGCATATTTGCAGAAGGATTCTCCCTTTCTAACCCTACGAACTCTGCAGAAGTCTGTTGTTCCTCAATAAGTTTTGCTGCGAAGAGTATGTTAATTCTTGAGAATATTCATCTACGTTGTAGTAGTTTTTGTCAAGTTTGATGGTTCAAATATTTCCTCGATATGATTGAAATGCATCTTCGTCAATGAACATTACTCTTTCTGTAGCCAAAGCCAGCAGCGCTGAAGCCGTCTTGTGTTTATTTGTTTGTCCGGCTGTTTTTGCCGAATGGCCGTTGCCAAGAGCGTTCCTCGCTGCCTCTCAATCGCGTAACTTCCCGCCGGAAGGCAAGCCCCCACCGATCGTACACTTCCTTTCCGATTTCTCCTTCACAGCGTCCTGTTCACCTTCGTAACAACGAACTCCTGTTATCCAGGGCACTCCCACCCATGAAAACTGCCACAAGTGGTTCTTGAGGGTTCTTTGAACTTTATTGCACGTTGTCTGGATCGAGACACCATCATTCACCGCGACATTCCATCGAGTTTCTGGCATTACTCATAAAGCTTCAATCTGCTTGCATCATCGGAACGAGTCCGAGCCCACGCGGATCTGGGAACAGGTATCCGGTGCTGTGCGTGATCCGAGTGACGTCAGCGACCGCTGTCGACCCAGTTACGATCAGCGCCTGGAACTCCGTTCTTTATCAGCTGACCCGCCGTTCGGCCACTTCTGCAGGCTTTTCTTTCCAGAAATTCAGACTAATCCATTTTGAGACAGTACTATCCTGCTTCATTGAAGGCTTAGCGTATTTCTTTCTATTTATGGTTTCTTGAATCCTAATCCCGCTTAAGGGAAGCTCTAGAGAGTGAACTCGTCCATGACAAAAAATTCTGATCTTCAATCGTACTTATAAATAGCAAACTAGTATTATACGAGAAGAAAATTTACTTTTCAAAATGGTAAAATACATGATATGATAGGAAGGGTCACACCTTGCTAGTGAGAAGCCACTGAATGAGCTGCAATTTTTTGAAGAACTGTAATGAAATTCACACCACATTACAGCCTAAAATCGAAATGAATGCGGAGATAATTCTTTGAAAAAAAAAATGGATCTTACCTGAGTTTTTGCTACAAGTATCCTACCTTATATTGAGCACTAATTGTTCCAGAAGAAATGAGATCGAAGAAAACTCTAGGCTCCATTGACATTTCCCCGGTAAGAGTTTTGAGTATTATAATCAAGTCATTCTTCTAGTTTTAATTCGGAGATTCCTGCCTCTTAACTTGTGCCCCTCTGGTCTTACAATGACAAGATGAAAGTTGACATCAACTTGGCTTCATGTCTTCTTTAACAAACTGCAGTGGCTGGATTCATGAAAATTGCTCTGGGCGGCCAACACCTTCCCGCCTCCTTGAAGCGGACGAGTTTATTCTCTAAAAACCGACAGATTTTAGACGATTGACGAGTTGCTCAACAATCTACCTCCCTTCCCTTCCCCTCCCACCCTGTCCTCTTCGCAATGATGGTCTGCAAGTTCTTCAGAAGTGGTCTGAAAACTGATAGAAAATACTCTGTTGGCTCATCTTCATTGCCTCATTTGAACTATAGTTTTCGAAATACTGTTATCTCCAACTACGTATCTACATTTTTATTGACGTTATTCAAAGCTATTCCTTCTTTTTTTTGCTTGCTAAACCCTCACCTTGCGTCTGCCACTGGCCCGCAGTGATATGTGTTAGTTATGAAACCCCTCTGGCCTTTTAGCGTTCAGAAATCTCGCCGCAGAACTTCTGCTGGCTCAATAATCCTTCTAAGATTAACTTAGAAGCAAGAGGAGTGTAGTTCTTTCGAATCATGTTCGCTTGGCTCTCGTTAGTCTATTTGACCAGTACGGGGATTCACAAATGTTCCCAGGATGGGAAAATTGTGCTCTTTTCACAACTACACCACTGGGTGAATTTCATAAACAAAAACGCTTCGCTGCACTTCATAGTCCCCAGCACTGCTTTCCTATACGTGTCCGGATAAGATTTTCGTATCAAATTCGTCAATCTTTTCCAGAAATTTGTGGACAATGAATTTGCGGGTGGATTTCCTTCTCCGGTGTGGTTCTTGAGTGCAGAATCTGAGCTTGCGGAACAAAATCGCATAAAGTTCGCAACAGATATCGCTACTGGCTAAATAAAAGTCGATCGTTTTTCTGGTAGCCCCCTACATTGTGTCCGAGAACTCGTCCACATTAGGAGACCGCGAAAGCTTAAATCTTCTCAGGAACTTTCTTGATTCTCACTACAGAGCGCTGCATTTCTGGGAATGCCCATGGGTCCTGTCTCGAGACAACACCAATTCTGTGCAGCTGGGACAGACTCCGTACAAGCATGCACATATTATTTCTCATTTACAAGCACTGCCATCTTACATTCCATGATTGTGGCGCAATTGCATCTTAATGATCGATGCAAGAACGTCCTCGACTACGTTTGTGAAAGGGAAAAGGACAAGAATCTCTCTACCATAGGTCTTGTCCTTCTTTTCAGCGCGGTATTCCTACTCCACAGCCATTCGTAGAAAATGACTAGACATTTCTCCCGAATCTAATCTTGGCGATTCTTCCAGATGCACTGCTTTTCCCACATCGTTCGAGAAGAGGGCTCTGAATGGGGTGTTCTTGCGGTGAGATTCGTGGACTATCCTGGGGGAAATTATAAGGTCCCGCTCAGGCGGAGCCACCAGACTTCTAATGGGCAGTTTCGTAAGTATCCTGAACTCTCCCTACAGTGTGAACAAAAAGAAAGGAAAATAAACGTTTTTTTTTTCCACTGAGAATCACTTTTTAATATCATTAGAATAGCGCCAAACTCCGAGAGAGAACACGGCTACTTCAAGAACGCGGGAAAACGTTGATCTTATCGCTGGAAATCCACGAATCCTGCCACTGGAAGGTTTTTCCAGGTTTTTCAACCTCCAGGAAAGAGGACCTTCCAGAAACTCTGATATTAGTGCTTGACCACTCCCTCTTTTGTTCTAATCCTTGCGCGACTTTTTGAACTCCTCGCTGATAACGCCACGTGCAGATGAGCGTTTTTGTACGGATTGCTTCGGAGGTTCTTGTGCGCCAAAGTGAAGGCATTAGTCATATAATGGCCCCTGTTTGTAAGGAGACCGGGAAGGCCCATAACCAAGCAACCAGCCAGCCAGCCGCCCGGCCAGCCAGTACGCCTCTTCCAGCACAGCACGGTCATGGTCAGAGGCATTTCGCGTCATCGATTAACTGACTGGCTAAGAGAATGAAACGAGCCGTCGTTGTTTTGTCCCGCGAATCCTGCAGCTGGCCCTTTCTTCGCCACCCGCGCCAGCGATTCATTCCAACCTCGAAATGCCCTCTGTCGTCGTCGGTCGTCGGCGTCGTCGTTCAACGACCCCGACGTGTTTTGCAGTGATTGATTTTCCGCCATTCTCCTCTTAAGGTCGACGCCATCACTGAGCACTTCAGAGGATTCTCTTCTCCAGTTTTTCGACTGCATTGTTCACCTGTTGTTATAGTGATTCACCAAGAAGAGCGCTTTTTCCCCGCGGAAAAAACCACCAGCACCATCAGAGGCGCACTTGGGAAGATGCGCTTTTTAGTGCTCGAGCAGCCATAATGTTTGGCGTCATTATGCATGTATGTTTCTGTCGTCGTACGAATTTCGTCTTCATAGTGTATGACCAGTTTCTCTGGATTGCTCTCCATCCGCTCCATAGAACGCCATGGTCAGAAATCTCCATAGATCACTTTGGATGACGTCCATCTTTCTTTTATAAGACCTTTTCTTGCCTTCCTACTATGTTGTATGGTATATAGTTCTTCAGCTATGCTGCAAGAACTGTTTGTTTTGGAAAATTCCTTCGCCAGCGTATCTATGGCTAAACTTTTCCAAGCAGAAACGTGATCCAGATGGCGATCACGCTCTAGCGCTCATGCAATTATTTATTGATGCCCATCGATTGAAGTTCTTCTCTTCCTGTCCACGTAGCCTCAGAAAAACGTAGTTTGATCCGCTTTTTCCATTAAATACCGCATGCTTATCATACCCTACCGCTTCTTCACATCAATTACGCGTAATTCCTCCAATTAGATCGCAAAAGAAGGGATATCTACGCTTGGAATCTCCTTGAAGAGATGTCTGTCGGGCGGCGTTCGTTTGAAATTTGCTTGTAGCCGTACAGAGCTAGCTAAACTAAAAACATGATGTACATAGACAATTTCATATGGAACCATTGACTCTTTGAATTTCATTGACCCGATCGAGAACGAACATGAGAGTGAAATCGTTCACAATTCGGGTAGGTAGCACATACCTACGGATTCCCAAAAATCTATGTGTGGATCTTTTTTGCTTATTCACACAGTCGTTCTAAAAGACAACACATTTCATTGAATTCTGTATTTCGTGGTTTTTTTAGAAGTTGATGGTTTCGGCAAATCATGGCAGTTTCCACGAAGGTACAGGGAATTACGAACGACCAGTTGGATACGGACCAATGCTGCGGCGCGGCGTGGCACTCTGCCTGTCTGCCGCACTCCTCGATCAATAATGCTTTGATCCTGCACTCTCATACTTTCTCTCGCTTGCGCATCGCGGCAGTGGTCCGTATCCAACTGCCCGTAGGAGTTCCTTGTAGCTTGCGGTACTTATCTTTTTACATTGTTCTATGGTTTGGTTTCTATTCTTTATGATTTTCTTTTCTTTGAGACTTTTCTATGAAACCCCCCACAAAATCTGCTCCCTGAAAGACTAATAAACCTATTAATAGACCTACACGATTGTAGATTTCTTACTTTTCTGCTTTTCCTCCACTTTTCTCTTTATGGGTATGCGGAGAAGAGTTGTACGACCACAAATCCTTCCTTTCCCTTTTTTTACCATCATAGACTAAACGTGGAGGCTAGTGATCTTAAAAGAAAAAAAAACAGGATGCAGGCTATTCAATTCAAACCTTTTCCTGGAAAGTAGAAGGTTCTCACAATTTTATTTGTTCTCAGAGATGAGATTTGTGCCTTTACTCACTAGGTTAGTCATGCTGTGCTCGAAATTTCTTGGCTTATGCAATGTTGTGAAACTTGAAGACAGTACCTTAAAAACTTGGTGGCAGTACCCTGTAAAAGAATTTCGATGTGACCTTCCAAGACACGTTAGTTGCCTGAGTCATTAATGTTCTGCTGTATTCGTGTGTTGACGTTGTTCACGTTTCGCTTGATGTAATGGTGAAGACATGCATTCTTCCTTAGAGAACTCCTCAACGCGCCACTGTGGCCTCAGTTGTGAATGCCTTCCTTTTATCCCTATGTTTATTCTGTCTTAATCGCTGATTCATGATCATTCACTGCAACGAACGAACAACAGTTGGCAACAGAATGGCACGGAATTAAGTGTTTCTAATCTCTGATGATTGGCCAATGTCCCTTTGTTCACAGAACCTTTGATTACAGTATGGCATATTTCTGGTATATGTCTTGGATTTATGGAGTATGTATAGAGATTCTGACTCCACCGAGTAGCAATTTTAGCAGCCGACGTCACTTCATGCTGGCCAAGGGTTTTCAGAATTGGTCCTGATATTTCTTCCTTTTTATTGTCTGTATTTTATGGCATACCATTAAGTACGCAAATAAAGAAATATTATCGAGTGGCTGATTAACAGTACTCCAACTTGAGAAGTCAGCTACTTAACTGTCCAAATTTGCTTCATCTTAATGTAGCACTCGTTTTTTTTTCTCTCTCTTATACCTCGACTTTTTTAGCCTCTTTGACTCTTAGGCTGATGTTTCGTCTTTTCTTTAGCCCAAATTTGATTAGTTTTTGCTTTGGCTGTGCGACAGTCTCATAGTTCCATAAATTATGATACTAAGTTGAGGAGAAATGATTGAGACACTCTAGACATTCATCGCTCTTCGGAGTCTTTCTCTTCTACTAGAGCACTTCAGGATATGCTGTAATGAGTGACCATTTGCACCCTCCACGTGGGGCCACCTGTTAGGAGCGGAATCGACGCCGCGGGGTCAGGAACTAAAAAAATAAAGGAGAAAAAGAAAAAATTACAGATTGAAGAAAGCATCGGTGAATGATAGAAAATCCGCAAAGTCGGCGAAGTAGTAGTCGTTAAGGGGGTGCTGGAGCCACCGGATAAGGTGGTAGCTGGAGAGCGCGAGATCGGGCAATGGTGTCATTTGTGGCGCCGTTGTCCATACCTGCTCTTTCTGCTGCCTACGAGTCACGAAGCCATATGACGGTGCATTTTGTCGATGATTTTCGATCATGCAAAAGGTTTCACTGTTCTGGTTCCTCCCCATCCCTATTATGGATGAACCTCGATAGCAAAATATGATTCAATTAAAAGAAGCGGATTGAAAGGCGTAAACGAACTATACTTTGCTCTTGTTTTGTCTTATTTTACACGTGTTTCGTTCCCATTTAGCGGGTGGGCTAAAAATACATTAACAAAACCCGTTTTTTTTTTCTCCAAGGTACCGTGTTCTTCCCTGATGTCAAATCTAGTTGGAACGTTTTTCTGCAACGTTACACCACAATAGTGCTTCGGCGCATAAATAGGCACATAGTAAAATCTGATCTCTGCACCACCTGCGTTCACGAAAATCCGAATTGTGGAATCGCAACCCCGCCTTTATTTGGTGTACTTTGAGTGCATGTACAGAATCTGCATCCAGCACTGAGATCAAAGGGAGGAACCTACCTCATTCTTCATGTCGACGAAATCAGCAGACTCTTTACCTCCTCATCGCGCTGATTCAAATAATGTACAACAAAAGTCACAGAAGTGACGAAAACCCCGCCTTTGGTTGGGTCAAAGTACTCGCTCCTCGGAGCAGGGGCGGGATTCGATCCGAGCTGTGCTGGCTGCCCGCCACAGCAGCAACGTCGGTTGGCATACATATTGGCCTGTCCGATCGATGAGATCAACCGTGATATACGTCTTTGCACGTAAATTTGCTCCAGCAAACTGGTACTAACCACGAAAAACGAGTTTAGAGGTCATTTTGGGACATTTTAAGTACATTATCGTAATCGTCGCATCCAGGAGGTTCGGAATGTGTTGATAGCTCAGACACGAATATGAGGTGTTTTCTCTGCCTTTAAGCAGAGCAAATCTGTTGACACCTTCAAATTCACCCATCATTAACGTGGGAGTCAACATATCTACCCTGGCTAATCTGAATGATGAATCCCGGCCCAAAACGGGCAGGAAATGCGTGTAACCATGTTGTGTTGTTCATGCGCGGCAATTCCAAGTTATTTTTGGCAACTTCTGGGGTGTTCGCGTGGAATCAGACAGACATGTGCGTCACACCATAGGCGAGCTGTTCTCGCTTTTGCATGGAAACATTTCCGATGATGCTGAAAAAGACGATGCAGACCCATCGACCCAGGTTTGCACACGTGGCGGCATGGTACAGTAATTCATGACAAGCAGGCGTGTGCTTGTTTGCTTTTTGAAAAGGTACGCTGTCCTTCAACCAAATAATGCGACCCATCTTTGGCGATCGTTCGATCGTTGTGTTCGGGTTCTTCACCAATCCATAGTTTGTTCTCTTTGAGTCAGCATTATTTCCGGATGTACAAAGTCCGCTTTGCCTTCCGGGTTTCGACCCGAGGACTTGCGATTGACCCACGCTGGCTTTCCAACCTCCAATTTTAGAACATACCTAGGTTTCATTCGTTCCTGTAATTTGCAGTGTCGTAGTCCCTGTTCACACAGTCACACCTCCCCCTCCCCCTCCCCGCCTTGAGAAAGAGGTATAGCCGTCAAATTTGCATACAATCAGCGTCACCGATCATGCAGAATATCCACTGCATAGTTTCTTGGATGAAATCGTTGTCAAACAGAATGCGCATTCATGAAGGGTACCCGGTAGGCTCCAATCTTCCCGCTGAGCTAGTTGACGAGTTTCCTTGGAGAAATTCAATGGATTTCATTTTAAAAATATTTCTGCTGGCTACCATCGACTGGTAGCAATCGATCGCGCAAAATTCTCCAGTTTTTCAGAGAAAAACGTGCCCACTTCAAGAAGGCGGGAAAGCGTAGATCTTTCTAGGAACGCTCGGATTGTTAGATCCCGCTTCAGATTGCAGAAATTTCGAGAAGCCGCATGTAACGTTCGAGGATGTCAGAAGAAGCATTTTGGAAAGTTGCGTTTTTTCGTTTTTCTGATTCGCATTTCAGCATAACTTATGAAATCGAGTCGGATTGATCATTCCCAAGTGATTACATATTAAGAAACGTTATTATCTGGGGCCAGCTGCAGAATTAAATGAGGGAAGGCACTGCTTTTCCATGCGGCGGTTTTGTCAAAGTTGAGGAGGAGGTCGGTGGGATGTGAGATCATCACGTGGGACTAGTTTTCCAGTTGTGAGAAGGAGACCGCGGCTACTGGCAATGATAGGAGTCTTTCCGATTCCGGGTGTGAGCTAGCATACCCCATTATGTTTGCTGCTGTTTCAAACAATTCTTCAGAAATTTCCTTCTTTCTCTCCAAATTTTCTGAATTCTTCGGATTTACCACTTACTTTAGTCTATGAACGATCGCGCTGATGATCCTTGTCTGTGATCCTCGTCTTTATTTATTTATACTATCACTACATCGCATCGGCACAATTTGTTTATAATATTTGACTCAGCATTTTTCTTAGCATGTCCATCTATTATCCTAACCCAGCTTGATGTTATGTCTTTGACTCTACATCCTTTGAACTTCTCTACATCGTCGAGCCACCTTGTTTGGGGGTTGCCACCTCGTTGCTGCCGTCAGTCATCTGGTTACTAGGTTGACTAGAGCCCAAGAATCTTGTATTCGAACCTCGTCTTTTCTCTTTATGATTACGACCCATCTTTGATAATCTTCCTCATTCTGGTAACTACGTAACAAATGTAAATATAACTGACTGACGAAAATTGATGGATGAGTCAGGGCGGTACAAAAATCAGTATTACAGTGATCGTGAAAATTGTAGGGGGGAGCCAAAAAAAACAGGACAGTCTAGGGACATGCGTGAGTCATTCGATCTAGCAGCGATGGGCAATTTGTTGGACACGTTACCAGCATTACTAATCGTCCTTTTATACCAGATATGCTGTTTTCTTCCATCGTTCCTATTTCTACGTGGAGTTCCGGAGGAGGCGGCAGTTCAAACACTTCGCGAATGACATTTTGTCGCTCTTTATGAGGGCAACTATCTTGCGAAATGACGACTGCATGCACATATTTCAAGCAGCACACAGCGCAGTGCATGGAAAGACGAGGAAAAAGTCGCATTCCGAAAAGACAACATTAAGCGCTGCGTTGCGCAAGGCGGCCGGCACCACAACGACGACGACCCGACCAAGGTTAACGCGATTCCCGCGCCGCAGCCCAAAAAATACGACTGCGCCGGCTACCCCTCTGTTCCCGACTATTCGACTAGCCGCCCGTGATGTCCCTCACTGCTTCCCACCCGTGTTAATCAACGGGCAGGTGTTAATGCTTGACTATTTTCTGATTCACGCATTTCCTCAGTTAAGAAGGCTCGTGATTATTACTGACGTTGGGTGCCTAGCTTTATATGTACTGTTATTTCCTGCTATTGAATTCTTGGTCACCTGCCTTTAAAGGGCGGGCTCACTATACTGGTCGTTTTGTTCTTCTCGGAGGCTGTCTGTGCTAGCGAGTCACCGACTTTCCGTTTTCCACGATTTCCCGCCTTTTTTACTGGACGACTTTTCCGCAAAAAATCAGGCCGAGCTTGCGCGGTTAACTAGTACTCATCAAGGATGGGCCGCAGAAATGCACTTTAGCTGTTGGATCCGTCGACTTTTGACTGGAAAATTCGTCCACTTTGGATGAGCGGAAGGTCTGTGGTATATCCCAGAAAGAGTTCATGAATCCTGGCGGTAAGCCGAACGGTTCATCTCACCCCTTGTTCCACAATTAATTACAGTTCAGTAAAACTAGTTCGCAGTTACTTTCCGATAATTCCGTCTCCCGTTTCTTTTTTTTTAATTGCCTACCGAAAGCATACCCAAAATAAAGTGGGTAAAATGCGTGATAAAACTCTTTTGAATTCTTCTCACGTTGAGAAAATTCTGTCATTTTCGAGCACTTCTGCCTATGTCGTCCTTGGACTTTGCCGCCGAGGATTAACTCAGGTGATCCGCCGGTTCGTGAATGGCAAGTCAAAATCCTTTTCAATCAGTTGTGCAAGTTGTCCAGTTTCGTCTCGTCAACACTACATATTTTTAGCATCACAGACGCTGATGCTCTCTTCACTTTCACTTCGATATTTTTTGGAACCTTCCTCGTCTCCCCCCCCCCGCGCCATCACCCCATCTCGCCGAAGAGCGGCTCTAAGTCGCATTTAACGGTGTTTCGCTGATGCGAACGCATCGAAGGCTATTGTTCCATTTGCAACGCGGAAAACTTCCCTTTGCGATCAGAGATGAATGACGCGAGTGGTTACGGAAGTAGCGCATGGCTTTGCGTTGCGTATTACTAGTTATTGAGCGGTAGATGAGCAGTAGTGTCACGGTATTGATGGAGATTCTACTTCGGTTTTTTATTTGACTTCTATCATTTCACCATTTTCATTTTTTTTTTGTTTCTTTTCTTATTTTGACCTTCTAAAATCTTCTCCTGAGTGAATCCATTGAAAGGTACTGCAGGAGAGGAAACCGCGTCGGATTTTGTTTTCATTTCATTTCACCCATTCATTCTTTCATTTTTTGTTTGCTTATTAGCTTATCTTTTCTTGAGATATCCCCCTAAATAAATCCGAGGAAAGATTCAAGAGAAGGTAACCCTGTGCAGGTACTTGGGACCAATCAAAAATCGATTGATTTGTCTAGCCTGAATAATAACTTGGGAACCTATTTAAATATTCGATTTCCCGAAAAAAATAATGCAATTGTGCTATTCCCATCTGCCTTCCCGTGTTGCCTCACTACCCATTTTTTGAATATTGTAATTTTTAACTCATTGAAAATTCAAGTACGATAATATCCTGCTATCCCGGAGCTCCATATAACCTCATTAATGTTATTTGTGGTGTAAAAAGATATATACCATTCAAAAAAGAAAAAAAAAATAAAATTAAAGAATGTCACCCTATTTGCCCGTTTTGTTCCCTTTTCCATATACGGGTAAATAGTTGAATAATCATATCTTCATTTCAAATTGGATATCTGATTTCTAATATGTATATCTACCACATGTTGCATTTCTTGATATGTTATTTCGTGAGCAAACCATGAAGTCTGAAAAAGAGTGAAATCTTATGTGATCCGAGTCAGAAACCAGCTAAGGCTCGCTCGATAGAAAGGAATAAAAGTGTCCAGTACCGCTTACTTTAGGTACTGGAACTCCTGTCAAACAACGACTCTGATTTTTAGGGAGAAATGCTTATCTTCCCCCTCTTTTGTTTTTCTCAAATCGCATTTCTAACGACATTTCTGATTCGATATACATATCTCCGCATTACCTTTCAACGGCTTGATGTCAAGCTCCTTCAACAGAGCCAAATTTAACCTCTGGACTTCACTTTGTCTCCCAATTACTGGTACCAACCCAAATTATCTACGTGGTTAGATCCCCACGATCGTCCAAGATCTACATAGATTTCAGAATCTTCTCCCACCTGTGCACTATGTATGTTTCGTTAAGATGTTTCGAGAGTATAAATCTCGAAAGCCAGATTTGCCTGCGATAGCCATGCCGGAATCCAGGCTCATAATGTTCCAGCAAATCCAGCTATGTAGAGATTCCTCTGCCCAAATATGTGTTTTTCCAACACTTCGCCTTCTGCAGCCGGAGCATCATTTGCGTCTGGTTTCCACCTCGATTGAATGCGCTTCTTTGCCACGTCTATTTCGTCGTGACGGAGCTTTCGAAGCTTTTCCCCTTCTGTTCATCCAGATGCCCAGATATTACACCGGATCTCAGGCGACGGATCCTCCACAAAACCTCTATGTCAGCTGTGTTTGCCTTTCAAATTCTGCGCATGAACGTGCTGAATGTGCACGACTTCATGTCCGCATCTCTCCTCTCTTGTTTCTCTTGCTTCTTTCTCTGTGCTGTTCCCTAGATTGTGCTATGAGGCTGATAGGTTTTTTTTATCTGCCAATCCTTAAGTAATCCCAATCAAGTACCTCTTTTGCAGACGTATTATATGTTTCTACATAAATTCTTTGCTCTTATGTTCATTAAAACTAAGACTCCAAAATTCGATTGTTCGAGTATTCGAACGCTTTGAAGGAAAAATCAAATGTCAATGTGCAGATGCGACGTCTCTAAACATTGGTGTTCTCATGTTTTACCTTTATTTTCTATTTACGGCCACAAGATCTAAAGATTGCCTATCCACATGATTCATTTTCAATCCCCAAACAATATCAACAATTTCTTACACTTATCTTTTCTCATTCAAGGATGAAGACAACGTGATTGGCTGCAAACTATTTCAGATAGCATTCTCCATTTTCATAATGCCCCAAACATATACGACTCCACAGAAAAAGAGATTTTTTTCGTTGTATTTATCCATGTCTTTGCTGATCACGTGATTTTACGAACAAATACAACCAAAGCGCCTTTTTATCTAAACAAAAAAGAGGAGAAAATGCCAGATGATTTTGCATTTCACAGGAAGGAAGCAACTTACTCAACTTGACCACAATCCTTGGTAAACTTTTCATTTCTATGACTACGATTTTTTTGCTCGCATAGTGTCATAACTTCCAGGACTGTTTTTCTGGTACGTTATAATTCCTTATCAAAAGATATCTGTTCTTTTTCTCCCGTACAATTTTATGCGCACTTTGTAAATGTCATCCTCGATAGAAAGTTTAGCTAAACGTATGTATGATCTGACGACTTCGACGCATTTCATATCTTCTGACTTCCTTCTTTGGAATTTAATGCTGTTTTATTGTTCTTTTTAACGTCATTGCCGTGAAGTACCACAGAGAGAAAGGAAAACATAGCCCTGCAAAGGAAAAGACCTAAAAGTTCCATGCATACTGACTGGATCGAAATCTGACGTGGATGGTGCAAAGTGGCAAAGTCATTAGTAGAGAATATGGGGAGAACGGTGGGAAGAAGCTCTAAGTCTCCATAGAATACGACATTAGTTCGACTTTTTTCATTTCCGGCTTGAACAGCGCGCTTTCTCATGTGCATTTCCGGTCCTTCCGCAACACTAATCCGGACACTGAGGTTCGCGCATTCGTTTACTACTATCCTAGTAAATAATGACAATGGTAATATTGCACGAAATAAGTCTCTCACGATTTAGTATGAAAAAATGTGTGTTGCAACATAACGATGCTCTATGAGAAAAGTGTAGATTTTATTGTATTCACGAAATATCGCGGCGCCATCAACCAGCACAAAGTTATCACTGTTTGGCTATGATCGTTCAAAAAAAAGAATCTTGTTTGTCACGTCTGACTTTCAGTGAACCTCGGCATGATGTGAATTGTTTAGCCTAGTTTCGTTGAGCCGATGCGAGGTTGCTATAGATCTTTATTAGGCTTACGCGTTTCGGCGAAATCGCCTTCTTCAGAGCCTGAAAGAGGGCAATATCGAGCAATCTATCCGATCAAACGCCTCCTCAACCTCGCACAAATTCTTCATCTCTCGCGTAAAAACATAACCAGCAGCAGAAAAAGTAAGTACCGTAACTAGTCCACGATCCACAGAGTAGTGGATGCGACCGCTTTGGTGTACACCAAAGGTGCGACGCGCATGGTGCGACGCGTGAGACCGCGTGCTCAACCGGGTGAGCACGCACTTTTCACGGTTGTACTTTTGTGAAGCAATCTTAATGAGCAAACTCCTATACAGTGGTATACTAACAAATGTTCAAGCGATCTATACACGCGATGGCCAGAGCAGACATCCTCTCGCGCTTCTTCAATGCGTGGGTGAAATTGACAAGTAAAAGTACAATTTATATCAAGATTAACACACTTACTTGCTACCTCTCATGCAAGTGAACTTCTTAAATTAGCCTTAAGCTCGTGCATATCTGCGTTTTGGTTCGTCTCAAATTCGCGCATTTTCGGAGTATTATGCAACAGAGGAAAAATTCCTACCGTGTGGGACCACGTGCTCAAGCGGTTGAGCACGGGTCCAACTTGTGCAAAAGCGCGTATGTCCCACGTGACACACCATGCCAAAAGCGTAAGGTCGCGAATGTATTAAAGGTGGCACCGAAAGTACCTAATCACTAATCTCTCTCCTATTTCGAGAAGAGTTTTGGGGACATAAGGCATCAGGACCAGGGAGGAGCTAAACTCCCATCCAGGGATGAGCGGAATTCCGGTTTTCGGAAGTCGGAAGTTTCTTAGTTCTGACGTCATGCAAGCATATAGCACCCTGGATTCCTGAAGAATTTATGTAGCTTAGTTATACGAACTCAAAAATACTGCCCTTGCTATCTCCGAATTTCCTGTATTTCAAATCTCTCTCAACTTCCGACTTCCGACTTCCGGTCTTACGCAGTACTTCCGCTCATCCTTGCTCCCATCCTTCAATTCCTCCCTCAGCTATTGGGAAGTCCCCCTACGCGCAACTCGATGGCTCGGCTCTCTCGCCCTTCCCGTTGTTCTCGCCATCCTTTGGTTTTTACCTTCGAACCTTGTTCAAATACGGACCTTCCGATCTTGTAGTGTGTCTGTAGTGAGTGAGGTCGCGGCGCGACAGCTTTGCGGGTTATGTTTACCCACTACTGCCAGCAGTGCGCTACCCCTCATAGCCGCTACGGTTTGCCGCGAGCAGCCAGCTCCAAATCACAAAGATCACAGACCGCCGTTTCGAGTGTGTGTGAAAACGCTGCTCAGAATATCTTCGGCAGTGTTTGCGGAGAATGTTTAGCGCTCCTGCGTTGCTGTCACCTCGTGTCCTCGGCGATTTTTCGACGCCTGTTCCTGGTTACCTTTGGGTTTCATGGAAGTTGCTGGCTCGCTGCCACTGTTTCGATAGGATTTCCAGCAGAGATGGGCACATTTTTCCTTCATCGACTGAAATAAAATTATCACAATAGTTATCGGTTCTACTACGCTACAGTTCTGACACTAAACGGCTCTGTATGTGTTCAAGATGCTTCCCCCATGATTTGCCAGCTGTTTTTCCTGTTATTCCCCATCAGCACCGTACATCTCTAAATCTGGAGTTCTGTTTTTGTGTGCACATGCTTTTAGTTGCTTTTAGCTGTAGTCCGACTTCCTATTCACATTTTCTCATTAGAATGTCTAATCCAGCCGAGAATGTCCGTAGTAAAAACTGTTTCGTTTGCACAACCTCTCAGCAACATGTTCTCGTCTTTTTTGAATCTCTTCTCATACAATGGAGCGTGCTGAGAGAAATTCTTCTGCTCAAAATGCGTGTTTCTTCGGGCGTAGGCGTTAGGCGTTCGCACAGGGAAAACCTGTGAACTGTTCCTTTCCATGCGGAGACACCACTCATTCATTCATTCACTCATTCATTCATTCATTCATTCATTCATTCATTCATTCATTCATTCATTCATTCATTCGCTCATTCATTCATTCATTCATTCATTCATTCATTCGTTCATTCATCTCTCGATAACTTATCAATTTTTTACCCTCAATAGCTACGTATTTTGAACAATTATATATTGTACAGCAATGCTTGACATTCCTCTGCTCTCTCTCTCTCCCCTCTCTCCCTCTCTCTCTCTCTCTCTCTCTCTCTCTCTCTCTCTCTTAATGTTTCTTCTTCTGGATTGGTCGCCTCCTGCTTTATAACGAAACGATCTAACGCATTAACGCCAAACTTACAGTTTCCCAGAAATGTAATGATCTAACGGATCAAAAAATTATGGCGTTCTTGTGCCATAAAACATTAACCAGTACAGCCGATGTGGAATAAGGACGACGATATTCCTCGTCATCGTCACTTTTTTTGTTCTTCACCTCCTACATTTCGTTCATTCTCCGTTCTCTTCCAAAAGAGGTTCTCTCAATAAGAAAAATTCTTTTGTTGGAGTTATTGTCGTTATTTCTGTCTATACACTGGATATTCGTCTGGGTCAGATTTTTAGCCGGTAGCTAGGTTTTCTGGCTTTTTGGCGCAGCTGATATTCCGATTTCTCCGCCTTTTGGATCCTTCCTAACGATCACGTTTTGAACACCTTGAAACATGATTTATTCGAAAATGAATTCCATTTGACTTCTTCACATCATTTGCCGTCTGTATATGTACAGTACATACATATTATGTTGGTGCGAAATTCTTGCACCAACATTTATTTTTCGATCCAGAATACCTTGGTCTTGAATTGAAATTCTTTGGTAGGGGAGATCCAATCTAATACATTTTTTTTGTATTAAAATATTTTTACAGTCGAGGAACACTTGGCAATTGAGATCTTTTCGACATTTACTTCACTCAAAACTCCTAGTTTCGAACATTCAAGTTTTGATTTTCTAATGCTCACTTTTGCTGTCTTTCACATACTCATACTCCTGCATGAAGCTGTACAGAAGCGTGCATGGTGCGTACGTGCAGTCCACCTCAGCTGCCACTATGCCATTTAGGAGACTCCTCATGTTCATGACAAACCCATGCTCTCACTCTCTCACTTCGGGACAACTTCTCATTCTTCTGAATTGGACAGGACAAATGATTATAATGAGTTTCTTGTAAAACCAGCCTCATATTTTCTTAATCATGCTTCTACATAGGTTTTTATGCTGTGTCGGCCTCCACCTGAGATTATTTACGGAAATGTTGCGGAAATGTCAAGTAATGTCTAGGACGATTAACTAGCCGAGCCGTGACAGCTCCACCACCTTGCCTCAACTCTCAGCTTCATGTCCCTTTTAGAAGAATTTCTCTGCTAATTTCTTCTGTGAGGCTAATAAAAGCGTCAAAATGAGAAACGTACTTCTATTTTGTTTTATTTTTTGTTTTCATTCCTTATCTTCATTGCGTATTTTCTTAATTTCCTGTGTACCTTTTTGTAATAAGATTGTTCAGGAAAAATTCCTCTACTGAGATGTCACTGTTAATATTTCAAAATCAAGCGTTGTTTTTTCTTCTATTCCTTGTCCGTGGACTTATCGATGGTAGACGTGCTGTGATGAACTTTGGTCTAATCTCCATACATTTTCATATTCTATCTATCAGCTTCTCCATTTCTATATTGAATACATTAGAAACCAGTTTGTTTTCTATTCCTGTAGTACTTCTCCCACTGAATTGAATTCTCGCTTTATCTTTGGATGTCTTAGTTGTGCATATGCTACACTAATTGAGGAATGTTTTTACGAAAGACATTTCCTTGATCATACAACCATAACTTCGTACAATGACCCAGTTTTCGGTTTGATAGTGCAAATTTATGGGGTTAAATAAATGATGTGTGGTCGCTCTTACAGGCACTGAGACAGTAGCAAGATTTCTCCCTTTACTCGGGCTGAGGTCTTTTTGAGAAACTCGAGAAATCCATCTAAAAGGTCTAGTGCACCCAGTTTTATTTGCATCGTATTTGAATGCTATTCTGTGTTATTATGTTGCCATGGTGCCAACATAACTCAGAACAGCATTCAAGTACAGGGCAAAAAGTGAAAATTGCAGCTGAAACTTCGATCTCGGGGAGTTGTTTTGCTATTGCTTCATGGCGAATGGTGTTTGTGTCCAGTCTCTTCGGTATGGCATGCACTGTTAGTAGAGGGAGGCGGAAAATATCCTGTAGAGCTACAATTTAATGCTAGAATTGTGCAGTGACTAGCCATGAGATCAGATTCCAATGACAGCTTGTGCATTTTTCGCTGTGAAATAATTACTGAGCAATTTTTGAGGTATGTCTTAGTAGCGAGAATACTATGCTCCTATGAATACTATGGAAAAAGACGTCACTGCGCTATTCTCAAGATAAGGCTTTTTGCGGCAGGGTTCGAGAG
The DNA here is from genome assembly GCA_000688135.1 of Ancylostoma ceylanicum. Lineage (NCBI taxonomy): Eukaryota > Metazoa > Nematoda > Chromadorea > Rhabditida > Ancylostomatidae > Ancylostoma > Ancylostoma ceylanicum. Next base: position 876,000 of record JARK01001392.1, on the reverse strand, counting down.
CGACAAATTCCTGTGGGCCCAAATTTCTAACATGAACAGTGCAGGCCATGCCCTTCGAAGTATCCAAAAATATCTCCTACCTTTCCGCTTCTGAATACATTTCAATTTCCCCAGGTTTTGCTGTTACTCTATTCATTCATACACATTATATGTAGTGCATGTCTTATGAACATCACAGAGCACATATCTAAAAAATGTAGTTGATATTTCCTAACCGATATTCCTATATTTAGATCGATTCTGACGGAAAAGAATAACCCTGTACTGTGAAAACGTATGCTATGTCGCCTGTACTCATCCTTGCATGCATAGTATCTTTCTGAAGGCATCATGAAGATCTTAAACGACTGCTCTGCGGTGGTGCAAATTGAATAAGTATGGTAGAAAAATTACAAGTATGAGTAAGAAAAATTCTTCCCTGCACTGTTGCTTAACCACCGCGTAAGTAGAAGAATTTCCCAGTGCCAATCTCATGTTTTTGGAGCAATACTCACTGTGCCACTGTGCATCGAGAAGTATGTCTACACTGTGTTCACTCTTATGGGTCATCTAGGATTGAAGGAAGGGTATGGATACTAGATTCCGGGCACTGATGGATGTTTCTGTTTTCCAACCTTCAGTAGGTGGGCGACCTGGATAATAAAGCTGGCCTGCTGCATCCATTTTATTTGTGAGGAGCTCTAATTAAGTGCAAAAAATTGAATAAGGGAATATAATGTTTGTCTTTGGCCCTAAGTTCAAAAAAACACTATTTGTGCTTGCTTATAGGAGTGCTAAGCGTAGATCAAGACCGTGGCTCCATGTAAAACTAGATCATTCATCGATCCAGAACCTTTTCATGGGGGAGGCTGCGCTGGTGGTCTCGCTCTTATTCACTCAGCTTTTCCAAGAACACGTTCCCTATTCAGCTTTCATGAAATCGAAATTTAGATTGTATCGATTGTCTGTTTCCTATTTTTGTGAACCTAGCTGACTTTTGCACTTTCACGATATTTCCGTTAACTTTACTCATATACCGCTGCCCAAGAAAGTGTGTGATCTCCATACGGGTACATTTCCTGAAAAGGATACCTGAATTAATAAAAGCAAATTTTCGCATGCTCTACTAGAGCCTGAACTCATTTTTTTCTGGAATGAGGCTGTTTGAGTGGTTTTGAGGGGTTTGTTGGTTTTTACCTTGCTTCGAACACACCACCTAATAGACCACGGATTTTCATGGATCGTTAGTAGTCTTGGTATTAGAAAAACCGAATAATTTGTCATGTGTGTCTCATAGCGAGCTGAACTTCTTTTCTGCCTACAAAGATTCCCGGAATAGAAAGCATTTTTGTTTCTTACACTGTCGTGGACATTTTCATTTGTACCTATTCTTCACTTCCTTGAAAAATGTTCCCATTTTCATATGGCATTTGTACGGTTTATGGTCATACGTACGATAGGGGTGAGACAGGGGTCAAAAAAGTGAAGGTTGTCTGGGCCGAAAAGTGAAGGTTGTTCCGGAACCATAGCTTCGATAGTGCTGAGGAAGGGTTCACCAAAGTGAACGATGACATATACTAGGCCGTGAAAGCTGTTTCAAATATGGATTCAACGAAAACTGTTTGAATATTGCTCAGAAAATGAAGAAAAGATTGTTTGTTCGAAGATGGAACGCAGAAGATGAGAATTGCGCCGGCCTCCTGCTTTCGTGCCGAAACCAGCCCTGAGCCCAATGTAGAAAATGCCCCAGTTCGATTTTTGCTAAATATCTCGGTAGTTTCACAGACCTGTATGTTGCGCAGTTGTCAGCGATTTTCCTCACGACATTCCCTACAAGATGACACCAAGAGCGACAAATTTCACCAAGAATCCAGGGAGAAATCGATTTTTAAAACCTAGACGGGGGATTTGCGTCCTTCAAAATTTCTCAACAATCTTGAGAGATCGTGAGTTGCGCAGTTGTCTATTGAATTGGCGACATCATTGCGCATGCAAAGTCCATTGAAGCAGGTGCCTTTATCTGGAACTGGCCCAGAAAACGGGTCATGTATGAAAACGCTTTTTTACTTTATATCTCTTTCAGATCGAAAATCCAATGGTTGCGCAGTTGTCAGCTGCCGAGCCCGTAAGATTCCGAGTAGAATGGTATATAACACTTGATACTTCCTTTGACGCTGGGCTGAAAAAGCTTGCCTGAGCCAAATGCCCCGTGTAGCTCAGGGGGGTTAGCGAGAGAGCACGCAATATGGGAGGGCGCCAGACGCGAGGGTGAGCCAGACGGGGTATTTGGCTCACCCTGGTTTTTCCGTAGGGAGTGAACGAAAGTATCACGTATTATATATCATTCTGCTCAGAATTTCATTCTTAATTCAGCTGACAACTGCGCAACATCCAGTTCCTTCAAATAAGCAAGATAATCCTCTTTTCACTTCTTCATGATTTTCTCAGCCATTTTCAGTTGCACCTTTTTGATCTTGCTGTCATCTAGTCCTCAATAACATTGGCAAGGAGTCTGACAACTGCGCAAAGCTTAATTCCCCAAATGAGGAACGATATTGTTGGTCAAAGCGTAATTTTGCCGCAAATTTCTATCAATTTCATGGAAACATTTCCTTCAAAGGAACTAACCGGCCATGTATGAACATTGGCTTTTCTTAGAGTGTATTGTGTGAAGAATTTAAGCCACAACTGCGCATTTCATGTAAACCTGCTTCACCCGAATTGCAATGCAAAGTTTCATTCCCTTTTTTTGGTCCGGGACTGCGTCCCGGACCCATCATATCCTCCTCGCCATAGGTGAAGGTTCCCCATCCTAGCACCATCAAAAGTGATGGTGGTATGAGACACGTCTCAGGCTATCGGACGTATGTTTATGGTGGCTGCAAATAACCATTATTAATCAGGAAATATTGCGAAATTTCCATTTTTGGTTCGTTATCTGAAGTGTTTGCAATCATTCATACTTTCTTCGTTATCAGTTGTAATAGTGTATGAAGTGCCGTTGAACAGAAAAGTGCTCGAAGATAAAAGGTTATGTCAGTAACCCAGATTTTTATGCAATTTTACAACAATACCTAAGGTTTTTTTCGAAAATTCCGCCCCTTCCCTCACCCCCCGCCCACCGCCACCACCAAAGTGAGTGACGTTCACATGGTTTGCGCTTCGCGACTGCCACCTTTTTCCATTGTTCGTGTCCGTTCCAATGATAATTGGAAATACATCGTCACCTCCTCTGATTTGGAATTGACTTGGAAGAGTAGCTTCAGATTATTCGATGCGTTTGCAGAAGTGTCCTGGTCCGTGTGTCGATGTAGATTGTCGTAGCGACACCATTGACCGTTCAATGAAGGTGTATTCGGATCCGCAGCAAGCGTCCACGTCACAAGCGACTCAGGATACCACCAAAGGCCATCACAGGAGGACCTCGTCACTATGGGTACCCCCGTCGAGGTACGTATATTTTCTTTGATTTATCCATTTTATTTGCTTATCTATTTGCTTATTCGTTTAATTTTTTACTTCATCACTTTACCATCAGAGATCCACGATAACGAAGGATATGTAGTCTGCGGTTATATTGACAGTTTTTGGTCATTAGGCGTCCCAGAGAATGAGTTTCGAGGTTGAGCAGAAAATTTTAGTTTGGAAACAGGACTGACCAAAAAATCGGCTTTTGAACTTCTGATTATAACTTCTTTCCATGTGAAGCTTAGAATTCCTAATTTTTGTAAACAGTGCGACTACCCATTAGGTATAAGAAGAGTTGATAACGTCTTCATTGCGCCCGGTCATTTTTACTTCCAAAGGTAAAATCTTGAGTAAAATTCAACTTTTCAACAATGGGATTCATGCCTGGCTGAAAATAAGTGCATAGAAACGATATCCTAGCTTCTTCGGCGCTCAATTGAGAAAACCTAGGAATTATTTCTCTACAGTTCCTGCATATTAAGACCTTGATGTTGTTTCCTTTCGTTTTTTGTTCGCATTTATAGAATTGTTCTTTTCAGTGTAGTAGTTTCAGAGTTGACGTAATTCTGAGGCATTTTTTACGTGTTTGTTACAATCGTTTTGTTTTGTTAAACATGACAGTGTGTAATATTTTGATTACTCCCAAAGGTCATCAGGATCTCGTCACTCGGCGCCGGGTACAAGTTACTCCAGCGGCTCTGTTTCGAAAACGGCTTCGTTATGAGTAATGTGTTATGCAGCTCGAGAAAACGCTTGTTCCGAAGTGAAAATCAGTACTGGCCTTGTTTGATCCCTCTTCTGACTTTTTGAGCATTCAAATAGGCAATTGATTTCACAAAAACAAGTTACTTAAATGAGCGGCGTTCAAAATGCATAATCTATGTATCACCCATATATTTTATTAGTGTGGCAATAACAGTAACACTTAATATAAAGATAAGTGAAATTGGAATCAGTCTGCCACTGATTTTAAAGATTTTTTTTTGAAATCCCAACGGACCTTTCTCCTCAGCACCACATTTTGTTCCAGATCCATTGTAGCGAATATATGAGTAACATGGGGTGACAATAACACTAACATTAGCAACACTGAGCTAACCTGTATTCCTCTCCTCTCCTTGTATACATGCCTCTCTCCTACGCATCAGCGCTCTGTGGAACTTTTCCCAAATATGTCTTTTTTCTTTCTGATACGTTTGGTAACTAGAGCTCCATTGTGAGGTGACACGAATTATTGACAACGTTGCCATTTTGAGCCAGATATCTTCTTCCTTCGAAATTCCCTCACTTTCGACTTCACTTCCGGCAATTTACGGTAATCGCCGTCCGTGGAAGGTGCTTCAAATTTGTACTCGTCCGTGATTATATGGCTGCTTCCCTTCAATCCATTTTGTTGCATAGTTTTTAATAATAGTTAGATGATAAATTCTGTCATATCAATACTTGATCTCATGTTCCCTCAAATGGGTATCCAGCAGTGTTTCCGGATCTCTCCTTCTCTCTTCCTCTTCCTCTTTCTCTCTTTCTCTTCCTCTCTCTCTCTCTATCAGAATTCTCTTTTATTATATTTGTGGGTTCATTGCACAATGATGCATTTCGACAAGATTATCCCGTTACGGATCTGTCAATGTAAATAAAAAATAGATAATGGAAATATGTTCAAACAAATATGCATAAAAATGAAGAAAAAATTCGTACCATAAGGGTCGGTGCAAACCCTCGTTTCCCTTTTCCTAGTACTTTTTTTAGAAAATATTGTCGCTTTACACGTTTAGGCCAATATTCTCCAGCCCCACTCAAGTGATTCGCGAGAAGGCGGAGACGGGTGGTCGAATTCTGAAGCGACACCGATGGACGCGGTGGCTTTTCGGGATCGACGCCGTGCTGCCGGCGTACCGCATCGTTACGCCCAACAATCAAGCAGAACCTCCGCCAAGGTCTGGCCCTCTCTATGACTTTTTCTTAGGCCTCTGACACACGACGTATTTTGTTCTATTTTGTGGAACGCGGAAGTGCGCAAGAACACGAGGAAAGGGAACAAAAATGGAGTGTAAACAAATCCGTTCCTGTTTCTCGTTCATTCCATTGTTTTTTTTTTCAGGTACGAACACCCGAATCGGAGGTACGCAGATAACAGGATCAGCACAACTAAGTATAGTATATTAACGTTTCTGCCGAGAAACTTGCTAGAACAAGTGGGTTCTTTTTTTTTCTTGAGTTTTCTGTGTACAGTGTTCTCTATGTGCTGCTCTTCTTGAGAGGTTTTGTTTGGAGTGTACGCTGTTCCATTTATAGTTCATTTACGGCCTCATTTATGAACAGGATTCAATTTGCTGTCTGTAATCTCTCGACGATTGAAAAACGCCTAAGTTGTTCGCCTTTGGTGAACAATCAACATTCTTGACAGAGTTGAATGCTGTAGTCCCGTCAGGGGTCGGCAGTATTTTGCACAATCGAAACATCGAAGCTATAAATCAAAATAGTAGTAGCTTACAATATCTCTACTGGCCAGATGTATTTCTACCTTTGAAGGGCCGCCTCCGCCTAAGTACGCAGAGAAGGTCTGAGGAATTCGGTTCAGAAATAACCACGGTTAATCCGGAAAGTGCGATGTACTCCTAGAGAATCTACACGAGTCCAACATAAAATATGTGAGCGCCTAGTAGCGCACATGAGCTAGTGCATCCAAGCAACTTCATAGAAATCTTCTTGCTACATCCGAAAATTCGGGCCGATTCATTGTTTTTCAGTTTACCCTGAGCTGTCGTACCACGGCAAACCCCGTTATCCCACGGTGTACTGCCAACTGATGCTGAGCCCACCCTTACCCCCCGATTATCCCACCTTTGTCCCCCGATGACGGTATCTGCCCCCACTTATCTCACCATTAGCTCACCACAATCCCACGGTGAGCCCACCATTTTCCCACCATTCGCCCAATGACTATTCACATTCCTTTTTCCACGGTTGAGCCACCGTTTGTCCACCAATTGTCCACCGTGATCTTCTTGTTAGATTCCGACAAAGATCTTCCGATTGCCCACGGATACCCATCGGCTTCTGCGCAGAAACCCCCAATGTAGTCCTCGGTAGGGCCACAGGTAGCCTGAGGTGGGCTCTTCATTTGCCCACGGTTGGCATGCCGAAATTCACCAGCGGGATAATTGAGCCCACTATAGTACTAAAGCTCAGAGTAATTATGCATCACCGATAATTATTATTGCCTGCTTATCTTTACTCTTCTTTGAATTCTCGGTACTTTTTCTAGCTATTGAGTCGTTCTTCATTATTTTCATAGAGAATGGGAAAATTATCAGAATTGTGTGATTTGAACTTACGGATGAAAACATCTGCAACATCTGATCACGACCTTCTTTAATATTTTTTCAGTTGCACCGAGCAGCAAATTTGTATTTCATCTTCATAGTCGTATTGAATATGATCATCGGAGCTTTCGGGAAGTACATCTCTTTAATGCCGATATCGTTTGTGCTCGGCGTCACTGCCATAAAGGACGCTTTCGAGGTGAGTCGCTGTCCGACACCTTCACGTGACGTTTACGAATGCAAATGCCGGCTCTGTTGTCGCTGTTCCGTATTTTCAACCTTCACATGTTCAGGATTACCGGCGCTACAAATCCGATCAAAAAATCAACCATTCAACGTGTCGTGTTTGGGACTCGAGTCAGGGAAGGTACGTAAATGGGCCGAACAACAGTGCCAGTCAGCTATTCAGGCTAGAGATCAGCTGTTTAGGTATCGAAAACTCGAATGGAAGCATATCCTCGTCGGAGATTTTGTGCATCTTTCTCACGATGAAATTATCCCAGCGGATATGTTGCTGTTGCGGAGTAGCGACACCAACGGTACGTATAACTTAATCCTTCAACTCTTAAACTTCTTCTTTAACTGTTAAATGGTACGTCTTTGCAAGGAGAAGTCTAAATTTTTGTTAGCGTCACTCTCATTGTTCCCATTGCTGCCAATCTTGCGTTGGAATCGACCCAAGGACGGCTGCGCCCTTTTTTGAGGGTCTTCTCCGGCTCCTTTATCTGCTCTTCTTGCCCTTTCAAGTTCCAAAATGGAGTTTCATAATCATATTGGCCGAGCAGCATTAATGCATTGCCATCTAAGAAAACGGTTAAGTTCACTAATGGGTAATAATTTACCAAACTGAACCAAGCTAATGAAGGGTGAGGCTCACCGCTGACCTGCGGGTCCTCAATACCTCAAATAACCGTTCCACTGTAAAAAAAATATGTTGATCTAATTTGCATTAGCGTGGATGGGTGAGACATAATTTCCTTCCTGACATTTTCCAAATTATTCAGATCCCTTCATGAGATCTCTTAGAGCCTCCATCAATCGAGCCCCTACTTACATTCATGAGGAAGAATTTTTCATTAGATAGAGCGATTATGAGAGCAGAAAAGGCAGGATCGCACCTTTCCTTTAGCATTTGCCTTGATTTCATAGCATATAGAAGGTACAACATGAGGATCTGTTGGGAATTGGAAAAGTCGCTAATATAAAAATAAAAGTGTACCAGAAATTTCAGTAGCTTTGATGGCATGCTTAAATGGAAAAATGAGACCGTGCAGAAGGCATACAATTGCGCTAACAGCACACGTTTTGCCCTAAAAGAACTTATTCCACCAAGAAGTTATGCTTTTTCTTCGGAGGTCGTTTTTAAAAGTTCCAGAAAGACAGTGCTCCTGCAAAGGACTCACTGTTGAGGGCTTGTGCAAAAAAAGTTAGAACTTATTGGTTTCTATATGCCCTTGTCTTGTTGCTGTAGTTCAGAAAAAACGTCATCAAGAGTCAAGCAACTGAGCCAATTTTTTCTATGATATGACTAGTTACGTTTTCATGTCTATTTTAATTTCGAAAAAAGCGAAACAATTCAGGATTGTGTTACGTCGACACGTGCAATCTGGATGGCGAAAGCAATCTGAAACAGCGGCAAGCTATTCGAGCAATGGGAAAGTTCCACAACCCGACGGTGCCTCTCAATTTCTCGCCAGATCAGTTCAAGTACAAGGTGAATACTGCTCCTCTGCATAGTTCCCTTTTTTCCGAATGATCGTACAGAAAAAAAGTGTACTCACGTAGGTGTGCTGTGAGGAGCCGACGACAGATGTGTACAAATTTGAAGGACGATTGGAAACGATGGAAGGAGGTCAGTGCCCGGGGTTCTTGTGCACGACTGGAAAATCTCGAGCTAATGCACCCTATCAACTGTGCTGTTCAGGTCCCCCGCTTCCGCGAGAGTTCACAATTCTGGCCAAGGAAAATGTGCTGCTCCGCGGATGTGTGGTCAAGAACACTGATTTCGTGGAAGGAATCGTGTTATACGCAGGTAAATAAAGCCAATCCTGGTGTAACTCTAGGATTTCCCGGGCGTCACTATCGCTCTTCTAGTTGTAACCATGATCTACAGTTGAAGTTCCTATTAGATCCAGTCTCCCTCGAAATTGTACGAATATTTGCGCTCTTTTTTCCACCCATGATTGGGCGGTGTCTCACAGAGTCCTCTACCAATATGATTTGCAAATGGGGTTATCTAATATGCTGATCACGATCATCAACATTATCCTCATCCCTCAGTGGCGGATGACCCGGTCCTCCTGCCCTCCCCTCCCCGAGAATGGGTCGAAGAATTTTTGAAATCACTTTACAAGAGAAACAAAAATTTTGTTTCATTTTTGTTTGTTTATTTCTATTTTTCAAAAATTTGTTTTTTATCTTTCAATATTAAAATTAATATTACTGTAGCTTTATTTCCCACCCAGTTCCTCAAAATGATGGGAACCCCCCATCCGCCCACTTTCTTTGTCCGCCTCTGGCATGTCTCTCCCGTTATCCGGCAGTGATTGGGATTGGGACAACTTCTGTGGACTTGTCATAACCCTGAAAAACAGGGGTGAGATGCAAAAATGACCGAAAAATGAATGACCCAGCACGCAGCCACAGCGTACAAAATTTCAGAACATTTTGAAAGATGCAGGTGTTTACCGTATGCCTGTCATCCCCAATAGATTTAAATAGTGCTCCATATCAGAATGTGCGTGATATCCATGACGATCACATCAAATTATTACCTAGATAAAGTTTAGACTGTTTTTAAGGCTATTTGCTAGAAGAAGTGAAGTGACCAACGAGAGGTAACTTAACTAACCCAGGGTGCGTCATTGTGATTACCCAGGGTAAAAATATTATAAGCCCGTGCTAATGATGGGCAAACTTGTGTGGTGTTAGAACGTTTACCCTGGGTAATCTCAAATACACATGCGGACATAGGATTCCAGGAAATCGCAACTGAAAAAGCGCAAGCACTTATGTATGTTAACACCTCATAAGTAATGTAATAAACAGAGAATGTGGATCCGAAGAGTATTACCGAAGCATTTTTGAGTGATTGCTAAATGTTCCAAACGATGGGGTAAATAGAGTGGTTTATTGAGCAGAATATCAACTATTATAAATGTCAACCTTTTCCTTTTTTAACGAGAAAATTTCAGGACGCGACACCAAGGCTATGCTGAACAACAACGGTCCACGTTATAAGAGGTGCGTTCTCAGTCCACCACATTTCCGGACTTTTTTGGGCCAGGAACCATTCCTTTTTCTTTTGGATCTCATGCATAGTCTCCCATCCGTCCAAAGTTATTCCTATTTATCCTTCGTCTTCGTTTCAGAAGCACCTTAGAGCGACTCACGAATCTGGATATCATCTGGTGTGTTGTAATCCTGCTCGCGCTCTGCATCACTGGTGCTGTCCTCTCAGGTGAAAATTTCGGTCCTGTTAAATGTAAAGTTTCGAATACATAGTTCAAAAATTACGTCACGTCCAATCCCCGGCATCACCTTGATGTTGTTAAATTTAGTGCTGTTATTTTACTGCGGTAGCTATAATGAAACGTGCCATCATCTGTGTTGTAGCACTATGACTGTCTCATCCTTGCAATTCTTGAGTGATCATGTTCTGGGGCGAGGCCCTGACCAGGGCTGTTCGTTGGGAAGAAAATTTGGTTAATCCGTAAATCGGCAAAATTGGCCGTAATGCATTCATGCGTTAATTCATTACGTTAATAATGCCTAAACCTATTACGAACTATTGAACTTTAATGTACTTAACTGTTTTCAAAGCGCGTAACGATGTACAGTTCTGGCTTCCTACCCAGCATGGAAACCGAAAAGAAGAAAACTGTTGAAAAATCACCTACTTCTTTTTCACATTCCTCAACTGAATTTCATTGAATCATCTTCACATGGTATTGGACAGGCACTAGTAAGGAAGATGTAAGAGAGAACTCCGAATGGTTTCGGCTGGTGATAAAATCAGAAAAAAAATTAGCAGAAATGATAAATTAAATTGAGATAGAATGTTCAGGGGTCTGGATGAGAAGCTTCTCTGAACCATACGCTGTGCCGTTTTTCACATGGTCCGAACTGCCCGGCGGCCATGAGTTTCGTCCATCTTTCGAGAGCTTTTGGAATTTTTGGTCTTTTATCATCGTCCTACAGGCAAGTTCTTCCACTATTTTTTTCGTTGTCTCCTTTACCAATTTTTTTCTCATTTCATAGTAACAATGCTGTCTGCTTATGTATTTCATAGTAACAATGCTGTCTGCTTATGTATCAGTTTAGATTCACTTACTCAGCGCTTTCAGCCAGAAAGTCACTCTTATTTATCTTTTTCGCTCCTCCTCTTTTACACATTATTTCAAGTCTTTCAAACAAACATTTATGCAAGGATTTAGCAAATTTCCTGTTCTCGTCACATCCCACTAAAAATTTTCTGAGTTATAAGTGTGAAGAACTGCTCCTGTTTTGAACAGAATCTCTTTCTAGGTGCTAATCCCCATCTCGCTGTATGTCTCCATTGAGTTCATCAAAATTGGACAAGTCTGGCTGATTTCCCAGGATAAGAACATGTACTATGAAAAGGTTGACAAACGAGTGCAGTGCCGGTATGTCAGACCGTTCAGTTCAGTATTTCCTAACCTCCTTCAAATTCTTGTGTTCAGCGCCTTGAATATCCCGGAAGAACTCGGTCAGGTGCAGTACATAATGTCGGACAAGACAGGAACACTCACTGAGAACCAAGTTAGCCTTGTTTATGTTTTTTTTAATTTGCTTGTCTTTGATATATGCGATCCTCGATTCTATTCCATTCATTTCACTATCAGAAGGTGATTCTACTTATCTATTCTGCTTCCAGATGGTATTTCGTCGTTGCTCACTCCGAGGGAAGGATTTCGGCGGTCACTCCGTAGCGGCAGCCATAGACCAGCCGGCTGATCGCTTGGGTCGACCCAGGCCATCAAAGGATCGAGGGCTGGAGGCGTTGCTGAGTCGTGCAATCCGGGAAGCAGACGTCGACAGTCCTATCTATCTGTTTTTTCTTACCATGGCCATCTGCAACACCGTCGTGGTCAACGCAAAACCTCACGAGGTGCGTTTCCCCTCTTCTTCTTCCCCCCCCCCCGCCACCCTGCAATGTTGTTAAATGATTTATTTGTAGGATCTCATGGACCCTGACGGTGATATGATTGACACGCACACTGAAGAGACCGACAACGGTGAACGCTTGACGATATCTCCGCTGAGTGTGAAGTTCCTGGAAGAGGTTGAGGAAGAAGTTCAGTCAGTTCCTAATCTGGAAACTCCGCGAGAAAGCATCGAGCTCATCAAGTTCAGCGAGGAGAAGGTTGGTGATTTTTTATAAGAATCCTCCAGTAATCGAATCGGTGAGTATGCGGATTTGTGTTTGACTAAATAGATATCAAATGAGTGGATGGGTGTAGTCTTAAGATCACTCTGCGGGAGTTGTGTGTACATCTCATTTTTGGAAGGCAATTTCTAAGCAGTCCTACCATTCTCAGGAGGACAACTCGAACGGAACAGCTTCCGCCGACCAATCCCCGAAGGATGACGAGATCAAGTACATCGACGTGAAAGAAAAGACCCCGGCGAAGAGTATCCCCGGCATACTTCATCGGCCTTCACTGCTCAGCTTCGCTCGCTTAAAAGGCATCAAGGATCTCAGCCCTTTTCGCAGGTATGTACATAACCCAAATAATAACCCACGTCCACCTTAGCGCTACAGTTGTCCCATGCAAGCCCTGTTTTTGTGAATCTAGTTGGAATTCAGATCCGTGGATAAACGCCAGTCACAGTCCTCCACCGAGACCATCACACCGCTTCACTCATACTACGACTCGGAATCTCCCGACGAACTCGCTCTTGTCGAAGCTGCGAGGGAGTACGGTGTGCGTCTGCTAAAGAGGCGATTCGACGAAATCGTTGTTCATCTCAGAGCCAGTGGCCAAACTGTGAAGTACAAGGTTGCTAAGCCATACTTGACTCTTTGCTGACCTCCTGAAGTATTTTTTCTATTCTTAGCTGCTGCACACACTGCCATTTGATTCTGACCGTAAACGCATGTCTGTCGTTGTCCAAGAATGTTCTGGAAAGAAGAGAGTTCTGTTGCTGACGAAAGGTGCTGATGCCACGGTGCTTCCAATTCTGTCGAATGAGTATGCTACTTCGCTCAAAGGAGAAGAGGAAGTTTTTAAGGTGAGCTTTATTGTTCATTACTGCTTTTGGGATGAATTTTCTTGTAACGTATTCTAACCTGGTCAAACTGTTGCTAATCTAATTTAACACATTGCGGACCGGGCACATTTTCGCGTGGCGAATGCGCGTGGCCAATCGATATTTTTTGGCCGCGCGACGTGATACACCATGTGCATCACATGGGCACAGGGGAACGGTTTTTGTAATGTGAGGATACGGACTGCGTGGAATGTGGAAAACTCCACTGTTTCACATGTTTTCAAGATCGTCATAAGCGCTGTTCCACGCGACCATGACGGTTAAGTCTATTAGGTATATTTTGGTCATGGTTGTTTCCTGATCACTACGGCTTTCAAAAAAATCTACTTTTGTGTTGAAGATCGCTTTGGTCTTCATTTTTTTACGTTGCTCTGATTGAAGAAGGAGAAGTAAGACTCAGAGTAAGACTTTCCTATCTCGCCAAACCGCTACGACATGAATTCGAATTTCCAGGACGTACTTCATTCGAGAATTTGTCATTAATAAGAGCTCTGACCGGCCCCATCTGATATGTTGTTCTCTGCACTGAATAATGTGGATATGGTAAAGAGCCGTAGAAAAAAGTGCAGTTTTCAACGTAAGGGGACGGCGTGATGCACCATGTGCATCACGTGACCACAGAAAGACGGAACGTCGTGGTACACCATGTACATCACATTGTCCGCGATGTGTTAATATCGATTTTTTCGAGCGGAACGTGCTCATGGATCCGGCTCCCTCGTGCCTTTTGCCCCACAAATAGGGTAGGAACCGGGGAGTGCAATCTCTGAAGATGGAGTGACGGTGACAGGCAAGAGGAGAAAGGGGAGGAGGTTTGGAGAGAGAACAGGGCCTGTATTCGTGAATGTACCTGGGAAGGCTATCACCTATCGGCCACTTGAAATTGGGCGCATTCTCAAGGTAAAGAAATTGATTTACCATGTTAGAACGACTCGATCCAGTCAGCAATGACCGATGGTGGTAAAGACAGCAAAAATGTCATCTTTGATTGGAAACTGGTTCATTCTGGGTGAGCGAGAAGCTCTTAGCTTTGCCGGGAACATTCGTGAATACGGGCACAGGGGATCCGCAGCAAAAAAAAGAGTCTGGTCAGAAAGTGCTCGGATTTTCAAGACCTCAAAGATACATACATACGAATTTTCATCATGTTGAACGCGCTTGAGCCATACGACATGAATAACCATTCAGGCTCAAGAACACTTGTCGGACTACGCGCGAGAAGGTCTTAGGACACTATGTTTGGGAATCAAGTACTGGCGCGATGAGGATTACCAGGTACTGCTTTTGCTGCTATTGTGATATCACTCCATCAACTGTGCATGATCCAATGTTTTCGTGAACTGCAAAATAATTTTTTTCAGTCTTGGCGCGCTCTCCATGAAGAAGCTGAGCTGGATCCACACCATCGTGAAAATCTACTCCGAGACAGCACGTTAAAAGCTGAACAGGACGTCGATTTGCTCGGTGAGCGGTTTTTTCTCTGTTATCACAATTTCTTTCCAACTACATACTTTTTCAAAATTCTTCGGGCTTGTCCTAACTTGGGTTTTTTTCCTTCTGGTTTAAAGCGCATTTTAAGGCGTGACAGCAATCGAGGATCGTCTCCAGGAAGGTGTTCCCGAGTGTATTCATCTGCTGCGAGAGGCTGGAATATGTGTCTGGGTGCTCACGGGAGATAAGGTCGAGACGGCCGTTAACATAGCTTTTTCTTCTCGGTAAGTGGGCAACTGAAGTTTGTCGGACGTGCTTTTTCACTCAGTTCTGGTTGAGCTGCATCGGCAGTCCACCTATGCAATTTCATGTCTTCTAGGCTCTTTTCCTCTGCGATGGACCTCCTGAACATTGGTGCAAATGGTGTGCGTTCCGTCTCCGATCTCCTTGATGAGCACCTCATACGGTGAGTTTCCTTGACATACCGTTGAGCATTGCAAAGAGCTACTCTATTCAACATTTCTCCATTGCAGGGTTGGACGAGCTGGAGAAATAACGGAAGAAGCCGCTTTTGGTCTGGTGCTGAACGCGTCTTGCCTGGATTACTGCCTAGATCCTCACAATGAAGAACGCTTTGTTCGGCTGCTTAAGAGGTTTGCTTCCATCTATGAGGTGCTTTTAGCCATATGGGATGCTATTCAACCCCTTTCAGCTGTCGCAGTGTACTTTGCTGCCGTGCGACTCCGATCCAGAAGGCGTCCCTAGTGAAACTTGCGAAGACTCGTCTTAATGGAAAGGTCCTCGCCATAGGTGACGGAGCAAACGACGTATCCATGATTCAGGTAAGCATGCCCTATTGTCTTCCGGTGTTCATGCTCACTTTAACCTCTAGTTTAGTGTTCCGATGTGGGTGTCGGTCTGTCAGGTCAGGAGGGCATGCAAGCGGTGATGGCAAGCGATTTTGCGATGGCTCGATTTCGTTTCCTTGCAAATCTCCTGCTGGTCCATGGACACTGGTGCTATCAGCGACTGGCGCAGACAATCCTCTACTTCTTTTACAAGAACGCGGTAGGTGGAATCGAGGTGACTTTCTGTTCTGGGATACGAACCCCATTATTTACAGATGTTTGTCTTCACAATCTTCTGGTACCAGATCTTCAACGGATTCAGCTCTCAAGTACCGATCGACCCTATTTACCTCATGGTGTACAACTTACTTTTTACATCAGGTTCGTTTTGAAAAATTACTGTGTGGAGATCGATTTGTTGCTGTTCAGAGTTAAAAGTACTGGGTTGTCAAATAAGAAGGTGCCATTCTTTTTTTCATTAAAAAAGCCCTGAAGGCAGGTGTAGCGGTTGGCAGCCAGTTTGGATCTGGAGCCGTGCCTAATATGTATATTAGGGTGTTAAGTTGGAAATGCGTGTTTTTGCATTGAACAAACTATTTTTCAAAAACAAAGTTACAACACCCCAATCCCAGTTCGATGCAGAATTAGTATTGTTCAACCTTCGACAACTTCCGCACAGAGAGTGAGCGCTCTCCTGTGGGATGTCGCAGCACCATGACCTGAAATAGCGGCTCACCCATATTTTAATTTCGTCGCAGTTTTAGAATTTTTCTCTTCCATTTGAGGCTTAAACGATGCAAATAAGTAGTCATCTGGTAGCGCAAAGTTTAAGCTATTAGGCGGTCCCAAGTGCGATTCCCAATTTCAGATCTGAAGAACAGGGCAGTCGAAGAATCAATTTGCAGTCACAATTTCGGTTCAGTTACCCAAGTTCGGGGTCATTCTCGAGTAATCTAATGTCGCATGAATTTAGCCAAGTATTACAGCAAAAATTCTCTCAATTCTTTTGTGATCTGTGGTGGTGCTTAGCTGCAGTTTTACACTCCTTAACTACATACATAAAACCAGCGAATGGAATTTCTGAAATTTTGGTCGGCCTTCTTATAAATTCCTCTAAAAAAATAAATAATGGAGGGTTGTTCGATAATCAACATGTAGAAAAATTCTACATGATTTGCTCTTCCAGATGGTATCAAAAGTTTGACAAAAATATTTGACAACACGTTCATAAGGACGTCGAAACTTCAGCGCGCATTTCCAACTTAACACCCTAATATTTGAACGTGGTAGGGAAAATACAACGGATACACAACAATCTTCACTTGTTTTTATCCAATCTGCTATCCCATATAACTGTGTCTATTTCCTGGCACAGGTGCGGTGTCTTAGCCAGAGTCAACACATAATGAAGATTTTGTAGATCATGCATTGTTATCAAGTGGAAATAAACCGGATAAAATAACGTGCAGTGAAAAAACGAATTCCCATATCCGCGGATATGTCTTCATGGATAGCAGATCCCCTTAGCCACACTAACATATCCGCTAGGGCGAGTTTATCCGACTGTATAAAGTATACTGGATACGGTTCCTGAAGTGTAGATGATAGTCGGGGTAAGTACTTAACTCGTCCACTGCAGGTTGCTCCGCCCCTTGTAGTTATTCTTCGCCGCTTCCATGTTGGCCGGGTCGTTTGAAAAAAAAAACTGTAGTGGGATTTATGAACATCCCGAGAAGGCCGTGACTCACCCGCCTATCAAGAGTGGACGGGTTTTCCAAACCAAAATGGATATATTTATCCGAACGACTCGTCGCAGTCAGCAGTTACAAATCATGGCTTAGGCAGCAGGATACTTGACATTTTGATAGAGAAACTCGTCCACTATGAATGAGTAGGAAGCTCAGAACCTCTCGGGAACTTTTATGAAGCCCCGGATTGTTCTGCATAGAATGGAATTCATTGTATGGACCCCTCCATTCAAGCAAATGTTTATAAAACAACTTGGTTTTGGCTTGAAACGTATACGATGAAAACCGTTTACAGTCCCAGCTCTGTTGTACGGTTGCTTGGAGCAAGACGCCTCGGCGGACATACTCCTGGACGTCCCACAGTTCTACGACCAAGGCCGACTGGGGAAGGTAAGCGTACTCATTTGCTGGCACAGAAATCTGAAAGGGTCCGCTCACTTGCCCTACACCGTAGACTCTATAGGAAATGAGAATAGAGATATCAATAGAATGTGCGGATGCGCAGAATGTCTGAGTACACAAGTGGTGCGGCACTTGCGGGCGGATCTGAACCACTGACTTCTGTTGATGCTCTCCAGAACCTGTACAAGTAATCATTCTTTAGAAATACCGATGGTACTCGTTTTGGTTGAATATGTTGGACGCCATCTGGCAGAGCGCTGTCGTCTACTGGATATGTCACTTTGTAAGCATCACCAGCGTTTTTTTTTTTGTTTTCGGCACAGTCTTGAGGTTCTCCTGCTTGCAGACCTACATCAACACAGACTGTGACATGTGGACATTCGGTGTGGTCATGTGCGCTCAGCTCCTGCTTGTCAACACATTTCATCTGGCGCTACTGCTGCAATATTGGGTATGTCCCTGCCCTGGCGCTGTTCTTGATATGCAGGATTATAGTAATCCATTCTTAAGACATGGCCAATGTTCCTGTCAATGTTCCTGTCCGTGATTTCTTTCTTCGTCTGTGCTCTTCTGTACAACGGGTTCGTGACGGCGGATTGGACGTGGACAAACGTTAAGGACACACCGGTCTCCATCGCTCAGCTGGCGATGATTGATCCGATCTTCTGGCTGGTAGGCTCCTGATGCTGTCGAACGAACCACTTCACCACTGAAGAAGCGAATTTCATTCAGGTGCTGCTGCTTTCGATCGTCCTGTGTCTGATTCCACGATTCACGTTGATGACCATTGTGAACTCGATACGCCCGTCTCGAGTGCTGAAACGTCGACAACTAGCCAACGCCATTGACAATAAGCCACGCCCATTCACTGCCTTTTCTTGCTGCATGCGGGTATTATGCAACGACGAGATACATGTAAATGTGAGTTCGTGATTTTTCTTATGTAAACTTTTGGCCAATTGGATGGTTTTACTGGAAGCATTGACAAAAAAAATAGATTGTGCTTCTTTAAGAACAATCTTTTACAAAATTATCCGCCGTCATAGGCAGATTTCGAAGTGTGGAGCGTTGTACTTGGGAACGGTAGCGACCTGCAATTGGTCGATTAGTGCAACCAGCCAATCGCGGAGCTCTGCCTCATGACCTTTTCCGGGTAGCGCCTTCAGATTTCACAATTAAACTAATATTTCTAGTAAAGCTGTTGGAAATGCTTGTTGCGATAGTGAATCTCCCTGATAGTTAGTTTGGTTTTCCTGGGAAAACCGAGGCCGAATTCCGGCGTGTCCGCGGCCAGCCACCTTTGGCCGGCCAGAATCGGCCACCAACAGATTCCTTCGTTTTTTGCATGATCACGGTCGACACGCTATCTCACAGAATTGCCTCAAATTTTGCATATAGGGGTTATTTGATATGCTAAACACAAATACCGCATTCATTTTGTGCCGTACCTTCGTTTTTGTAAAATTACGATTAGTGGTGGAAAACGTAATTCCCGGCGCCATTTAGCCAGATTATTGGGGTACTGCAGAAATAAATGCTGATAATCCTCTACATTATTTCAGAAGTCTGGAGAAATGACCGGTTCGCGACATTTGCCAGCCTGATTTGGGGCACACTGCTCCGAGAACTGTAGTTAGCTAGCTGGGTGCTACTCACCTCTATTCTGTTAACCTCGTGCTATTAACGTTTCACTGGTCTACCATATGTCTCACTTAATACTGTTCGCTTCGGTTATCTCGCTCTAATTTCTCTTTATACCTTATTTTAACTGCGAACTGCCGCCTTATGTACAGAAATGCCAATACTTACGAGGGCTACCCTACCTTAGATGAAAGGTTTATTTTATCACGGAAAGTTATTCACTTTCTCTTTTCATTCCTTTTTTTTCTTTTTTTTTGTTGCATGTGTTTTCATTTCTTCATTTGCCATGGTTACAGTTGAGCCAAACTGGCTCATTTGTGTTGTCATATGTTGCTCATTTTGTCATAATATCAATGTTTTGTCTCATATGTGATACTAGGAAGTCAATTAAGTAAATGTGCAGGTTTTTATGCAATGATTCTTGCGAGTAAAGATTTACGAAACCTGTTCACTGCGTTTATGGAGGAAATTCATAAATCTACGTGTAAAGTTGAGTCGTTGTGCTTTTTCAGTCACAATTTTTTTTCTTCTTATTATCACTCTTCCGAAAAGTGCTCCATACACTCAAAAGGCGCTTTCCTCCTTCTACATACGATACCATCATCATGAGTATTCTCAGAATTCTTTGGCTTACAACTACATTTCTCAGGTGAACAACAATAAGAGTAATCTCCACTGAGTAGTTCATATCGCAATGATCTTATTCAATCGTGAAAAAGCAATATTCACATAAAAATATCGTTTCGAGGTATACACATGAACCGGTGAGCTCGTAAGGTAGTTCAGAAGAAAAGTACATACATACACGTGTTAATTGCGAGAATTATTGTACATTCATTGGAAGACCATGAAGGTCAACGGGTGCAAATCCGTTCTTCGCCTGGAAAAGGAAACGACATGTTGAGTGTACCTGCTTCGAACCATCGCACAACACCTGATCCTCTGTAGACATAACATGAGGGTACTGGCAAGTCCACCCGTCGGTAGCACTGCTGGAAGCAACGTTTTCTGAATGTATTAGGTCGGATTGTGGGTCAATTTGCAAGTGCTGTCTTCCAAGTTTAACTAGATCAATTCACATCTTTCTTTACTCAAAATCACTTCCTATGTTTTTGAACAGCTTTTGAATTTTTGTTTGACAGCAACTTCTGTGTAACTTCTCAAATCCAAAAAATCGTGTCCTTTCGGACTAGAGCATGTGGCTAGTGAAGGCACAGCACAGCATTTGTTGGGGAAATCCCGCTCAGTTGAAATAAAGCTGCGAAATGAGCTTTGTGATGAACTCGGATAACCATCGGTTGGAAGTTGCAGCGGGAACGGATACGGGGCAAACTATGCCAGCATAAGCGGCAAGGCTTGTCGTTTGTAACCCAATATTGTTAAGGTGTTCTATGCAATACGACAATTTAGTCCTCCTTCACTTACCCGTTTTTCGTTGCAGCTGTGATCCGCTTTCAACCGCACGTCCATTGTGAAAAACGCCGTTGTACCTCCTTCTATCTCAAATCTACCGTTTCTATCTGTCTTCGCTTCTGCTAATAAGACATCAGAAGCTGAAATAGACTTGATTTCCATAAAAACACAGCAGAACTAATTAGTAACTGTTACAGTAACCAAATAATGATTAATATTCCTCTACAGTATTATGGTAATACGTAAGTATTCACCTATAACGTTATCATCCCATAATGTTACCGTAGTGTTCGACAGAGGTAATTTCCCACACACCAGTCTTCCCCGAACTCCAATGTACTGTTGAAGGAATGCTACAGTTGGAACACAGATAAAGTACAACAGCACAAGTAAAGTTATCCCGAGGCAATCCATGAGAAACCTGTAAAGCTCTTTGACCTTTTGCAATAGGGTAAAGGGAGTAGCAAACCGCGTTCACGTAACTGAACTATGAAAGAAATGAATTGAATGAAAGGAAAGCCAATGCATTGAGGACGTGCGGGATGATGTGAGTGGAACAACGCAAGGTATGCAAATTTTCATGTTAATAGCCAATCTATTCAGTTTTATTGAAGACGCACAGCTGTCGATTATTCACCAAAATATCGACCCTGACGCTTTCTTTCGTTCCCTCGCAAGTACCCATGAAAAATGGCATGAAAGCCAAATATACGATTAAAAAATTTGCTTACTAAATTCACCCGTACATTCACTAGCGAAACCGAGATCTAGGTTAACAGGATATGCTGTAGATATGTGAAATTTGGGAGGTTAGATGACTCAAATCTAAAGCATGCGAAGCAGGGAAGAGTGGAATATCCGCTCAAAAATTAGGAACCTTAAGAATTTTGGTGTCATCAAAGTCCAACTCCAAATTATTTGGAGGAACTTGCGATTAATTGAAAGATTCACAATTGAAATAACAATTGCATATTGTCGATTGTTATGTATTGTGTGATTTTCAACAAATGTTGCAAATATTAGGTTGAGTCGAAAGTTCTCGGACAAATTGACAATATTTTTATTTCTTTTGCAATTTTTGAAAGAAAAGTGCGAACCATTTGAGGCATGCCCCGAAGGCATCGCTGGTCTTCCGCCAACGTTTAGGTAGATCGTAGGTGCCCCTGCTCCAGAACGCTGGCGACCGCTTCTTCAAGAAGTGCTCCAGTGCCTTTTCGATGTCGTCGCGCATTTGAAATTTTTGACCAAGTAGATGATGTTGGAGATGGGGAAAAAGGTGGTAATCTGAGTAAGCCAGGTTTGAGGAATACGGAAGGAGTGGTAGAATGGTGCATCCGAACTTCATTAGTTCGGCATTGGCCGTTCTTGCAATGTGTGGTCGGACGCTGTCGTGATAGAAGTAGACTTTGAGCTGCTGTGGGCGCGCATTTTCGAGATTTGCCTTGAAATTCCTCAGTCGCTCAAAGTAGACGTCTGCGGTCACTATAGATCTTTCGGCGAGCGGCTCCCAGCAGTCAACGCCGTGAACGCTCCACCAGATGCAGAGCATTACCTTTTCAGCGTGTACGTTGGGTTTAGGGATGCCTCCTGCACCCGCACCTTTATCAATCCAGGAGGCACGACGGCAAACGTTAGAGTAGGAAATCTACTTCTCATCCTTGGTGAATGGGTACTCAAGCCACGTGTGGGTGCACTTCATCGTGTGCACAGAATGTGACATATCAGCGCAGCGGTCCATGCCATACTGCATCAGAGCATGTGGTGCTCATCGACTGAGTTTTCGCGCCTTGCCGATCGACTTCAGCCGGCGAACAACCATGATCCGACTCGTCACAAGAGCGACTGCAAGAGTGTTTTGATACGGATCGGTTTCTCCCTGTCTCCACAGCAAGTCCAAATCTGACTCCATCGGGCTCCCCGAGCTGTCTTTATCTTCGATGGAATATTCGCCCGACACGAACTTCGAGCGCCACTTCTAGCCTGTAGCTCTAACGGGTACGTTCCCCTTGTAAACTTCCTCCAGACGTCTACCGATATCCGCGTGTTCTTGACCAAATAGATGGAGAAAGAGTGTGGAGCTGCGAAAGTGGGGTGGCGACGGCTTGAAATTGTGCCGCACAGTGGCAGACAAAGAGCTGGTTCGGTATGTAATTTAGTGTGTGGTTTGAAGAGCCTTTTATACTCTATCGAAAGGTAGCTCGCGCGCTCAATTAACTTAGCTCTTTGCTGAGTTATGATCCCTAGAAGTCATCACTACCATATTGTCCGAGAACTTTTGACTCAACCTAATATTAGGTCGTCAAGTATGAAATGTCTGATTTTTTGAGGGGTTAGTTTGACAGCTGGTATCTTCGAGGTTTCTTTAGGTCCACTCTCATCTTTCTTTCCATTATGAAGGTAAATTCTCCCTCTCTCAAAATCACCTATTTAATTTCTGACGAATTTAAAAATTTTTGTTTGAGAGGAACTTTTGTGAAACTACTCGAAGACAAAAAATCGTATTATTTCCGAATATTGGTTCCATCACAGAGCCTGTAAAGTGAGGACAACTCGAAATATCCTAGAAATGTTTAGAAAGGGAGTGGCTAATAAAGGAACGGGACACCGATGTTTTGAGAAATTTCTTCCTGGTGATATAAACCTTCAAAGTGAGCGTTGTGATGAACCTGGATTACGATGCGTTGGAAGCTCTGGCTTGAGCGGATAGGAGCCACAGTACGTCTGTATATGCAGCAAGGTTTGGCGTTCGTAACCCTATATTATTCAGGTGTTCAAGGCAATAGGACAAGGTGAAGTGGCTCGATGAACGGATTTTTCACAGTTTGATCCCCAAAAATTGGTGCCATTTTTTGACCATTTTTTGCAAAACTGCGCTGCGTAAACCAGGGGAGCAAGGAGAGGAGTCCATTTGCCATTCTTGCACTGGCCAACCCTTGCTCTACTTGATCACAACTTCTCCCAAGTAGTAGTCCATTTCTTGGTAGAGAAAATTTTCCACTTTCAACATCATGTTGGAAATGCCCTTCGCCACGTTATTGCCGCCTGCTTCCCTGGCTTCCAAGCCTTTAGCGCAACCATGCTACCGGTAAGATGGCAAGGCTGTGCCGGTAGCATAGGAGCATATTTGGATTGCTCATACCCAGTCTTGTTGGAGAAACATTACTCGAAACTGTCTCATTCAAAATCAGACATTTCATACTTGACGACCTAATAGTTTTATAATCTGTTTCTGCAGGTCCAGATTTGTGAAAATTTTGAACTTCTTCCCCTTACTACTTTCGCATTTTCGGTTCTAAGCAGCACTACACTCAGCCTTGATGCGAGCTAGGAAATCAGAGCTTCTTCCTCGAGCCAGAACTTGTGAACACATGCAAAGGCGAAAAACGGAGCATTCGTCAATGAGCTAGAATTTCTACGGTATGATCTGGAACAGCGGTAAGTGCCATTTTCCTAAGTATTATATTGTGGATACAAAACTACAGTCGACAAACAGTATTTCATCCCATATGATAGCAACAACAGCATACTAACGTGCTCTACCTAACTACTTTCACTTCTAGCTACGCCAGCATTACCCATCAAGGGATCGCATGTACTATTAAGAATATCCAAGGTAAACGTGCCAAAACCTCCGGATTCACCCATTGCTAACACGGGCGACAACACATTTATCCAGGGTAATCTCAACGATGGCCCAGTTAGAATCCTTATCGATAACGCTCCCAAAACAATATATTGGGTTGGGCAATAAGTTCGTGCGGTTTTTCAGGGGCACCGAAATTACTGCTTTTCACAAACAACATAAATGATAACAAGTGATTTATGTAGCCCCTTTCCTCCGCTACTAATTTTATCAGAGAGCGAGCAGCTCCTCGGTTTCCTTTCCATGAAAAGCCATATTGTTCGGGACGACCCAATCTGTGATTCTCAACTGCAACTTCTCAGTGGAACTCTAGAAATTGCCCAAGAAAATACCAAAGTAAGAAAATAGGGACTGCTTTAGGCTTGTAGATCTTGTATGAATGAGTTTACCTTTTATTCCAGAATGTAGGATAACGTTTTAATGGAATTTGCCCGGAGGCGGCGCGCCCCCTCAATGTGAGGGGTCACCTCTTATTGAGCTCCTCGAAGTTTCTTCGCGAACTGAATCAGTTCAACTCAGTTTTCGCTAGAATTTAACATCCTTAGTGGTTCTCCTTCACATCTAGAGCAAAACCTGGCACGTAAATGTCTCACTGTTTTTCAAACCCCACTTTTAGAAGGGGGACATCCTCTGGGTTAAAATTAACCTCTCTGAGAAGGACATCCTTTTCTGCGTCTTCTTGTCAACGGTTATGGCCTCCCTCTTTATGTCTTTGATAGCTGTTGCCTTTTGAGTTGCATTCGATCCACGAGAGAACTCAAACAGTAGGAGTGATCGGGGGTTGTTGTCCTAGTCGAAATGGTGCTTCACACTCCAGGCGATAGAAAATGAGGTGCAGCGAGAATTTTGGAATTCGGCTTGGACATATAAAAAGAGTAAATCAAGGGCTACAGAATAGTTACTGATACGCGAACAAACAAAGTTTAGTTCCCAGTAAAAAAATTGAGGTGAAAAAACCGCACGAACTTATTGCCCAACCCAATACATAGTGGAAAGCCCAAAAAATTGGGCTATCCCCTGGTCAATTGGCCCTACCAATTCTCAGAAGACGATGAATGCAACGATTGGTACAACAGGATCTTCCTCAATACCCGAAGAGCAGCTGTGAGCTTTTCAGAAAGAATGGGAAGCGCCATGGCAGGTGTTGATTGAGAATGGTCCACATTTATATGATGCTTTCAAATCGTCACCCTGTCACGATCCATGTTCCCACAAAATGTGACTCATTATTAACATCTGAAGAACATCACATAATAGCATTCAGTGAACCACCATGGGAATGGGAACACAACTCTTTCATGCAGTTTTCAGCAGTCACCTGTCTTCGGAGGTCTTCGGTAATCGCACTTCTGCTGGAAGTTTACAATAGGTTTTATTTATTTATTTATTTATTTATTTATTTATTTATTTATTTATTTATTTATTTATTTATTTATTTATTTATTTGTTTATTTATTACACCACTAGTGGTGCGCATCAATAAACATAAACAATTTATGGTATTGTAGCTCACAAGATGTTCTAAAAGTTTAACGTTTTGGATTTTGGAAAGTTATCACTGTTATTATTAGTCTGATCGAAGTTTGCCACTAATAAATTATGACGAGGAACATTTTAACATCTTTGAGGAAAACATTACAATAATTAATCAGTGGTGACAGAAACGTGATATGATTGCAGTTCAAACAAAGACCGTGCAATTTTCTAAATTCTCACTATTTCACTGCGATGGACACGAAAGTGGACTTCCCAGTCGAATTTTTCTTTGCCGCTCTTCCTCTCTAGTGTTCGCTCTTTACAAAACCAGGGTTAGAGATCAGTCGCATATAAGAGAAAGACACCACGGATGTGGAAATCATTCATTCATTCATTCATTCATTCATTCATTCATTCATTCATTCATTCATTCATTCATTCATTCATTCATTCATTCAGTAAGTCATTCTCTCTTCCCTTCCTTTGTTCATCACCTTTCTTGACAAAAATGTGCAAAAATTGGAAAAGAATATAACAACAATATGCGAGAATGCATACGTACTTCCTTTGCAAGAAGGTTTCAGGTGTAAAACTGCGCTGTTCACAAAAATTCAGACTAAATGAAAGAAGCAGTGCGAAGTAAAAATCAACAACAGCTGGACATTCATCTAGCAAGTCTGTTGATTTCTCCATCCTCTCGCTTTATTTAATCATTTCATTTTCGATAGGTAGAACCCCCTTCGTACTGGTCACGCAAAACCATGGACGACATCCTGTTGTTCTGACGCACTTTCCAAATTATTCGCGCATCCCATTGAAAAAAAGCAGATTTTAACTCCTCTGGTCATTGGATGGAGACTTTTCCTCTACAAATCTTGGGTAGGTAGTCAAAGGTACCAGAAGGAAAGTGGTATAATGGTCGGAATCGCTAAGAAAATCTAGGAGAGCAGGTTAAAGAAAATAATTAGTAGGTAATAGAAGGAAAATGTAATAATGGTAGGAATCGCTAAGAAAATCTAGGAGAATAGGTTAAAGAAAAGGAAGTGTAAATAAGGGTGATGTTCACGATTGTTGTACGAGGCGGCATCAAAAACAAATAGAAGGAAAATGAGCAAACAGAAATCGACCGTGTTCTGCAACGTACAAGCAGTATGACTACGGATTTCTGCACTCCATAAAGTAAAATGGCAAAGTATAATTGCGTGAAGGGCTAACAAAAAATTGCAACTGCAAAAACATAGCACGTCAAGAGAGCTGCAGTCAGTTCATAGACCATCGGCAAAAATGTAAGGCCAGCTCGTGCTCGTCGCAACACGACCCACCGGAATAATCGATGGTAGCGATTTACGCGAATGGAAACAATCAAAACAGTGGTCAAATGACGGCGGAGGTAGTGCCTCCCCGTGAATTCCCATGTGGGATTAGTGATCTATGATTGAGGATCACATCATAACATCAGACCGAAATTCACGATTCTATAATAGAAGATGTGACGACCTCAAGGAGGGCGTGCATGACTGTGGCGTTGTAGATGATCGTGCTCCTACGCATATGATGCGCAACGATGACTCAACGGTCCTTTTATCAACGTCATAGCCGACATGTTTGCCTCGTTGACTTCGATAACCACTTTCGCACTGGAAACCGGTCCAACGTGATACACGAGAGTTATTAGTCTTGTTTAGTTGAGTATCAGATTGTTAGTGCAAGTTTGCAGCAAAGAAATGCATTCTTGAGGAAGAAAGTACATCTTCGAGGATAATTGCAACTGTATTCTGCTGCAGGACCGGCAGTATATACGTAGTTGTGTATTCGGGTCTACTACCTCCTGTTTTCACCTGCCTCTCTTGATATTGCACATTTTATCCTTACCTCTCTTCCCCGATTTCTCTACAGCTCTCTTTCCTTGCGAAACGAACTATACCAATGCCAGTCTTGTGGCACCAATCTTCATTTCATAGGACGCCTCTTTCAATCTATTGGTACAATTGGTTTTGTTTTTATTTGATTTGATTTTACTTACAATTAGTTATCATTTCGTCTCATTTTATTATTATAAATACTCCTGAGCAACTAGAGAGCACAGAATCTCTTGAAAATGACTCATCAAAGTGGTTGTTAAAATTATCCCTCCACCAGGTTAAAGGAAATTTGAGGGGAAAATCCATGGAATAACACAAAATAAACAGGGTGGGTGCACAAAAAGCTAACGTAGACTACTTCACGTGTATGGAAGGACAGATGCCGATGGGGAAAGCAGGCTTGTATCTGGAATACATATAGTCAACTCCAAATGTCCGCAGACAAGAGTTGGGACCGCGGCGCGGTTTTCCTCCGCGTCTCTGCCCTGCATACCACGCTGAATCCGTGCACCAGACAGCGAGAGACCCGCGCCGCGGCCCCAACTCTTGTCTGCGGACATTTGGAGTTGACTATACGTGGTACGTACAGTCTCAGACATTCGTGGGGGCGATGGGCAGGTAGGACCCCAACCGCTCCGCCCACTTTTTGGGTTGAGCGAGCGTATCTGGACATCCGAGAAAAGCAGAGTGTGCTGCGCATAACCCCGGTCGTCCCCCCATCCGCCGGAACCCAATAATGCGCTCGGGGGACAGCTGCGAGGGCACATGGGGGAACGTCCTTCAATTGTCGGGGGTAGATGCCCCACGATTTTGGGTCCACCCCCAGGTACAACTGGGGGTGGACCCATTTCCACCTGTAGTCCACCCCCACGAATGTCTGAGGTAGGCGTCGGTGGCGATGACCCGCCTGCGGCCTCGATAGGCACGTGGTGCGGCCGCGCCGCTCGAGCAGGAATTCTCTCCGGGACATCAAATTATGGCGTTTTCTTGATAGTCAGTTAAGCTTCTTATTAGGAACCATCAAGTGTGATGAGCAACTATCAAGGAAACTCAGATTCGCCATCGCGGCAACGATTCCATCGTGAGCGGCGCGATTGCGCCGCGTGCTTTTCGAAGCCGCGGAAAGGCCACTGCCATCGACGCCCACTGTATGTCTGTTGTCCATTCGCGCGTTCACCTTCTCGATTCAGGAGATTAGGAAATGCACACAAAAGGAAATCAATTGGGTAATTCAATCTCCTCTCACGCACACTTTCGTTGTGGCACCAGAAATCTGTTGATGACAAACTCATGAAAAGAGTTGTCCTGGTCCTTGCGCTGCCCTCTGCCGGCACAGACGAGGATCAGAGGAAAATATTGAGGTGGTAAGACGTTTCCAATAGAACAAAGTGTTTTTCGAAAGAGATGTTACAACTCAGATCAAAATTATCCAGATGTATGTAGTATCAGTGATCTTGTAACAACTTCCTAGTAAAAAGTGACTCCTCCTTATAAAGATGTCACCGGGCAAAGACCTGAACATACACCAAACGAATCGCACAGATTCGCTCTGTCAGATATTAACAGAAGTAACATACAGTGCGTTTCATAATTATAGGACACCCCCTAGTTTCCCACTCCCGGGTTTCCCGCTGACCATGGAATTTCCCCTCTAGTACCATTGTGATCAGCACCTAAAATAACCCTGGTAACCAATTTCCGAGCTCACGACAGCAACTCTGGTTTTTAAAACTTTATTTTTCTCTTCCCACACGCTTCGCGATCATGACACACCTTCATATTCTAACAGGTTTATTTGCCGCACAATCGAATTCACGGAGTTTCGATAATTTATTGAGCATCTATGGACCACACTGATTTCATCCAGTCCGCTACTCCTGCTCCTTATAGGGAGTCTGAGACATCCGCGTCGATAGACATTGCACATGCAAAACTGCCTATCTCAATTTCTCAGCCGCTCATTGCTGACGGTGGTGCCCTCAAAATTGGGTGACAAGGACCCGCTGTAGTCCTGCGTTAGAAATACAGTTAGCATTAGTCACAGGCTGCTCCGTCGTCTTTGCTAGGTGGTGATCCAAGTAGGCAACACTCGCCCGACATCGAAGTTTTCCCATATTTCTCTATCAAAACCTGCGGATGGGTGGTTCCAAATGACGGATATTATTCACAGGACTTTTCTGAGGCATGATACTGCCAGACCAGATACCGTCCTCTGCTTTTTCAAGTGTTTGCTCTGCACGAAATGGACAGTAAATGATGACATGTAGGGAACAAAATGTCACTGTTGATGAAGTGACCAAATCCTGTTTCAAGTACTGTGACTGGTCATGAATGAGGTGGCTATATACTAGACTTCGCAAATGGTAAATGGAAGAGTCGTTGACGTGATAACGGAAGACAGTCAAGACCTTCCGGAAAAGGAATTTTTTTTAAGGTTGCTGTCGCGTTTTTGGGTTTACTTCCCGGCGAAAGCAGACCTGGCCAGTAAAAGAATGGAACATGTTCTGACACGTCGGACCTCAGAAAACTCCTGTGATTGATATCCGTTATTTTGAACTACCCATCCACAAATTTTAGTAAGAAAATTAGGGAAAACCTCGATGTCGGGCGAGTGTTTCCTACTTGGATCGCCACCTAGCAAAGCCAACGGAACAGCCTGTGACTAATGCTAACTGTATTTCTAAAGCAGGACTACAGCGGGTCCTTGTCACCCAATTTTGAGGGCACCACCGTCAGCAATGAGCGGCTGAGAAATTGAGATAGGCAGTTTTGCATGTGCAATGTCTATCGACGCGGATGTCTCAGACTCCCTATAAGGAGCAGGAGTAGCGGACTGGATGAAATCAGTGTGGTCCATAGATGCTCAATAAATTATCGAAACTCCGTGAATTCGATTGTGCGGCAAATAAACCTGTTAGAATATGAAGGTGTGTCATGATCGCGAAGCGTGTGGGAAGAGAAAAATAAAGTTTTAAGAAACCAGAGTTGCTGCCGTGAGCTCAAAATTTGGGTACCTAGGTTATTTTAGGTGCTAATCACAATGGTACTAGAAGGAAATTTCCGTGATTAGGGGAAAAGCCGGGAGTGGGAAATTCGAGGGGTGTCCTATAATTATGAAACGCACTGTATTAACATTAACAGAAACAACAAAATATTAAGATATTAACAGAAACAACAAAATAAAGAAACAGAAAGATATGAGCTTAATAGCACGTTTATCAAGACGAAGGGAGCCAGCGCACATTCACAATTTATCACCTGAACGGAATGATTTGACCAATTTAGTATAATCTCCAGATTTTGAAGGAAAATCTATTGAACTGAAGCTGCAGGCATTCTCTTTCTCCTTGTATTCATTGTGACGTAACGTGACAAAGTCAGTGAATCATCATATAATAGCAGAAGGTGCAAAATTTGCAGCGAAGGTGACATTTTCTCCGAAGATTCCCATCAGTGATCTATGACGCACTTCTTTGGAATGGACCACTACCGTGAATCAGTTTTCACTGAAGTGAAGGCAGTGAAAACATTCACAGCTATTTAAAAAGCTGCCCTGCACCTCATGTTGATCTGATAATGCACCCTGTGTCAAGCCTCCCAGGGAATTCAATCTCTTTCGTGCCTCCATCGTTAGTTTACCTTATTTTCCTTCCGTTTCTCGCATTCCTTGCCGTTTTCCTTCTTTGCAAATTCAATTATCACACATAGAAACCAAACCGCAGGCTAGATTTCGGTGACATGGCCTGGCCTCAGAGACTGGTCTGTACAAAATGTTCGTTTGTTCTTCTGTCTGCTAGAGTTAATAATAGCCACCCAAATATTAATTCGACTTCAATTTTGACTTTGTAGACTCAGTAGATTCGCATGACCGTGACGCAGTTTCGCTCGAGCATTTTTAGTTTTAAAAAATCTTCTGCTAAAAAACTGTGATGCTGAACAAGCCGGATTCGAACCGGATTCCCATTCCCATTCCCAGACATCTTTCAAAACCCGTACTCAGTGGTCTCTCTCCATTCAGTTTTCTACATGACATCTATCACATTACATCATCATAAGGTTCCATCAATTTTTCGTAGCAACAGCCTTATACATTGAAGGTGACAGCTACGTCAGAAAGAGTCTTGCTAAACTAATACCAATGTTCATAGCGGTACTCACCAGAGAACATGAGCAAAAATAATCATTTTGTAACTCGCTAGTACTCAGGTAATTATGTACAACCCAACCTATGCGTGTTTGCTCCCAATACGACATGCTCATGGTCTGTTAGCTCAGGGAGTGCCCATGGAAGCACCTTGTCTGCAATTGCGACCGTAGTGGTATCGGTCAAGCGATTAGCTGGTTCGACCTATTTTTCATACCGGTGGTATGATCCCTTGCATTTAGATACTCCACCACTGTTTCCGATCGAACCAGCCGATCTGCCAACCGATACCACTGCGGTCGTAATTGCGGAAAAAGTCCCCCATGGGCACTCTCTGAGCTAACAGGCTATACATTGGACGTTCGACTCGATGGATGTGGGGTAAAGAATCTATAAATCATCATCAAGCAAATTCCATTGAAAACATTGGTTGGATAGTAGTTCCAAGTGCAGCAGGTTCTTAAGATAACAACTAATAAACAATCATAAATGGTCATACGGTGTACTCGGTGTCGACTATACCGGTTCAAGTCCAATGTCCAATGTGCATACGACCGCACCGCTTTACTTCTCATCTGCTACAAATAGACGTTGCCCATAAATGACGTCTAGGTGCAGAGGAGTACCGGTTTCCACATTTTTACCTGATGACCAATGGTCTCCCGAGTAATATTCTCCATGTTTATTTGGTCCTTAAACCTGTGGATACTTGTAACAACTTAAACTATCCTTCCCCTTTCTTCCGATCTTCAATGGCATGTACGCCATTTTCAGTCCTCTTAGGAAGTCGTTGTCGCCGAAACATCAGTCCCGTAGCAATCAACTGTCTCACATACTTGTTTTTTAGACGCAGAAGAATAACATCAAGGGCTCTCTGAACTTTCTAATCTTACTGAAGACGAAATCAATCCACATCTTTGATATCCTGTACTCGAAATTCCCTTCTCCCACAGTATCGTTGCATTTCTCCATGTCGATTCATGGTAGTTTTTATGCAGGAAAAGGTATAAATTATCTAAACGAGTTTCTACTGTCTTCTCACGTTATAAACACCCCTCATTGTTTGCATAGCATCCCTATGAAGTTAATTGTTCACGTATTTTCCTGGCTATGAATTCAGTATCTTTCCCAGATGATTGAATCCATTGAAAAAAACATGCGCGGAGTGCGATATGTATTCAGAGCATTGATCACATGGTATGGAATGGAGATAATTTATTCTGGTGGGAAGTTTATCCTCAAAATTCTCTCTTGTCGCATGTGGAGTTTCCCTTATCAAATTGTGTTGTGTCCATTGAAAGTTTTGTGGGCTATTCCACTTTAGGGACCAGTAAAAACGGCAGAAGCTGATACATGACAAAAGGGCGGAGCGGATGAGTGTGTTCACTGTTATTTATTTGAAGCTATGATAACAAATTTAACACCAGTGGACGACGTGAGGCAGGTCTTGCTTGGGTGCTGCATAACAATTCTTCTTAAAGTCAATGCTCGTACACAAACGTAAGGCACTTGGGGGCAGACATGCGTGGTAGGGGTGATTCACATCAGCTGCCGGAAGTTTAAAGAAGTGCTAAGAGGGACGTGTGCTGAAAGGCGCTTGGCTCACGAGGAGAAATGTGCTGGGAGATCGTATACCTAACTCTGCCTCCTCTCACGCATATTTTCCTCCGTGTAAGTCCTTGAATTGTGGGGAAGAACAACCAAAGAACCAAAAACCAAAGATTACCAAAGATCATCGATGCGTTTCAAACATGGGCAACGGCGATGAGTTCATCTGTCGTTTCGATTCAAATGATTTCACGTTGTTGACGAACGGTATCGCAGGTTTCTTGCATTCGCGGAAAGAAATCGCGACACTGCGACATCTGTGATGTTTCCTTGTCGCTCACTTCCTATTAAAACACTGAACACGTGCTTCTGAACTCATGTTGAGAAAAGGTTTCCCCTGCTCTCTTCCCTCACATGAAGTTCGAAGCTATATCGTCTGTGCATCTGTTTCTCAACATGCTAATATTTCTTAACAACTGCTGAAACCATCAGTGATGTCAGCGATCTCATGCACGTTATATACATACTTCACGAAACTTTGTTTGCTTCCCATGTCCGACTATCTTGGAAACTTGTAAGAAAGCGAACTTGGAAAGTTTGGTCATGCTTGTAGAATTACCACCAAGCAATCTAAAGCGCCAGCTGATTCGAAACCGCATCTACGACCGTCTCTGCACAACGTCCGATTGTGTGGTTTGCCCGTTCGGCAGAGAAGGGGACTGCATGAGATCCTGTGTCATCTATGTGATCAAGTGCAGAGAATGTGGTGACGAGTACGGTGGTGAAACGGTACGGCCACTCTGTGTTAGAGTCAAAGAACATCTTGAGGGGAAATCAAGTTCCCGTTTGTCCACCCCTCTAGGTCGTTATCGAGCACAGGCCCATAACGGCGTCGATTTTGAAGTACAAGTCACAATCCTTGCCGGTGAAAGTGAAATCTCTGCCCGCAAAACTCTCGAAGCGTTTTGGATTCACAGCAAAAATCCCAAAATGAATCGCAGAGAAGAGTGCCCCACCATCACCAGTGAACTGTTTCCATATCTCGCTGCATGTAACATCTAGCATGAGATTTGACTTCTGGTAGAAAGCCTCACTCTACTGACAAGTCCAGACGTGTGCGGTCGTCACACAAACGCCATCCGACCGTTGGACGTGTGAGGTTAGCGGTCGAATTCACTGTGGGTTAACTAGTGGTTTCAGCGCACGGCCTGGAACTCGAAGCATGATTGAAAAGGCGTTTGCCCGAGTATCCTCCTGAATTGACTTGACTCTTTCAGGCTCTGACGAAGGCGACGACGCCGAAACGTCAGCCAATAAACTGATTATTATAACAACCTCGTGTGTGGCTCAAATCAGTGTATAATAGAATCAACTTTGTTTGCTATTATGCCGATACGTATGACCCTTTTTTGCAATCCTTTCTATGCTGCAATGGAGGCATTTAAAACATTTGAAGGTCACTGATTTTTTTTTTTGCAATGTACGCAATTTGTCTATGTAGATGCTTATCAAGTAATTAATATACTTTTTTACTTTCTCCTACTCAGAAACATGCATCAGCCCCATTATTTACTTCGAAAAAGAACTTCATATTGAAGCTAAACCTGATATAACGTCACATTTCTTGTTCAACACGCTGCTACTCAACTCTGTTCCTTCGGCATACATATTTCATTCCTTCTAATGCAGCTTTCGATAGAAAATGTGGAAATCACACTCCTATTCCTAATTTATCGTGCGTGCGAGCTGTTGCATTTTCGTCCCGAGGTCTCAATATGAAAGACTAGTGGTTGTGTTGTGAAAACTAGATTCGAACTTATTTTTAATGTCTTCATTTTCGAAAACAAGCGGTTCGGGGTCATACGATTCTGTTTCAGAGAGGATTGGGTTGAAAACGCATTGGTGGTGTTAAAAGTAGGAGCGTTGTTGTTGTTGCGCCTGTAAATGAGTGTATGATCTCATACTGTGAATAAGACGATCTCTCACATCTTCAGAATCTGAAACCTCCAAAAAATCCAGGAGAAATGAGAAGATGAAAAGGTGATTTTCTGTCAATACCTTCAATGATGTCACACTCACTTCATCAAAGACATTGAGTCATGCAAAAACTTGCACTGAACGCTTTCCTGGCCTGGCAAAGCAACTTCCCTTAGACTCTTGCATTTCGCATCTCAGGATTCTCGCTATCAATCCATCATTCCATCTGTTCCCCGCCATTCGATGGTAGCCACTAGAAACCGCACATATCCACTTAAATTGACTATGCAATTGAATCGCGTTCTTCTCATTGTGGCAAATGCGATGTCCGTTTTGTTCTATGCAGATGGATGCCGTATGACTCGTGGAACGGACAAAGAACAATCTTTCGCTGATTCGACCTTGGAGGACGCGGGACCCACTGGACCACAAGCCATAGATGTCCTCGTGTTTCAAGAGCAGTGTACTTAACTTTAAAACAGGGCCAAATGTGACCCGTTTGTCCTCTACTGGCCGAGGAGGAAGTAAACCATTTCCACGGAAGTGAGAAAAACGAGTGGCCCAATGTAAATTGAATTATGTACGTCTACTTGCTGTCAACGCCCATTATTGTTCTCGGAACTCAACCGATGAGAAAATATGGGAACTGGAAATCAGTTGACCATGATGGGGCGGCCACTTCCGTCGCCTTCATACATCGGTTTTGAGCCACTTCTGGTACTCATATAGAGAAGACCTCTTTTTTTTGTGTGTTGCCTAATGAGGAGACACTCAGGCACTTCTTCTAAGCTCCATACGTTTCCGAAACTAATGTTTGAGCAGCAAAATGTCAATCTCAGCCTCTGTAGTTGGAAGCCAGCCGAACTATGAGTATTCTACAAGATTAGGTGACATTTACCTTTCATTTTACGGTTATTAACAAGCCATTCATTAGAAATCTGGGTGCACTACACATTTGATTTCTAGTGGAATGTTGCAGTCACGCCGTTATTTTAAGATAAGAAAGCAGGAGTCACAAATAGTGGCAGTTGCAATTAGCAGTGCTTTAATTTATATTTCTGAGTGTGAGTTGTGCTTAAATACGATGAAGTTACTGGAGAAGTCTTGAAAACATGTGGAATGTGACAGCGAAATTAAATATGGCCTATTAGGTTAACAAAAAAATTGCAAGATCTTCCAATTATTGAAAAAAGAAACATGATCCAATTATGAACTGTCGTAGCGTCCACGTTGGTTAACCTCTTCTGGGATGTGACGTGCATTAGAATTCACCTCGGAAATGTAAAGGCTCTATAATGCAACGACTTGCGAGGAGCATCCGGTGCGCAAATCAGCGCCTGCTTCTCCCAGACAAATCTAAAATCAATTTGCCTCGGAGGCAAGGCTCGGTTGTCCCGGGGCAGTGCTCGAAACATTGCCTGATTCCGTCACTGCAGCGGATTCCCTTGCCAATGTGCCACATCTATGGTGACTTGTGAGGCGAAATGAGATCACGGGTGGTTGGGTGGTTCCCTTATCGTGCCATGTACACCCCATGCGGCTGCATTATTATCCGTCCGACCTGCACAATGGTAGAACGACCAGAGAAAAGTGGCGCGGCCGACAATGGCAAAGAAGAATATGTACACAGACATTCGCCGAATTGATGCCACATGTCATTGAGGCTCCGATTGCTAAAATGGACGGAGTTGGGGTGTCATTCCAATTGCTGTTCGGCTGCTACTCGGTCGCTGTAGGATTGCTGTTAGACCCCTATAGAAAAGGTGAATATCAAACCTATAGCGACCGAATAGCAAACAGCAATTCTAATGACGCCCCAACCCCCCCCCCCCAT
>JARK01001392.1:778975-805360 GCA_000688135.1 Ancylostoma ceylanicum | reverse complement strand
TCCAGACGCGCGGGCGGCGCGGGCGGAGGGAGACAGCGTTTGAGAGCCGCTGCATCGAGCGGCTGAGAGCCGCTTGAGCGGCGCTCGAGCGGCGCTTTACCGCTAGAAATAGCGTCTGAGCGCCGCTCAAAGTAGCAGCTCTCAGCCGCCTAGGCGGCTGATTGATAGTTATCGAATCAACCTCCACCCGCCCGCGCCGCCCGCGCGTCTGGAACTCTGCTGGCTACCTGAGTGCGAATGAACGCCACAGCAGCAATGTCTGGTGAACACGTCTTGACCTGTCCTACTGATGAGACCAGCGGTGATACACGTCTTTGCACGTAAATTTGCTCCAGCAAACTGGTGCAAACCCCGTCACGGAAAACTGGTTTAGAGACGATTTTGTGACATTTGAAGTACATTGTCGGAATCAGCGCATCGAAGAGGTTCGGAATGTGTTAATAACTCGAATACGATATGAGGTGGGCCTCTGCCTTTGAAGGTTTTGAACATCTCAGCTCATATGAGTCGAGGTAACAAGAGCAAGCAACCGAGATGCAGTTTGTGCTTATGATCATACGTTCGATACCTTGAGACGTGTCTCAGCCCACCATCATTTTCGATGGTGCACAGACGGGGAACCTTCACCTATGACGAAGAGGGAAAGATGGGTCCGGGACGCAGTCCCGGACCAAAAAAGGGAATGAAACTATGCATTGTAATTCGGGAACAAGGGAACAAAAGTATGAATTGTAATTCGGGTAAAGCAAGTTTACATGGAATGCGCAGTTGTGGCTTAAATTCTCCATACAATACAGTCTAGGCAAAGCCGAAGTTCAAGCATGGCCGGCTTACACCTTTCGAGAGAAGGTTCTCACAAAAATTGGTGTGATTTTGCCACAAATTTTGCCTTTTTTTGCCGACAGTATCGCTCGCAACTTTGAAAACTAAGCTTGGCGCAGTTGTCAGACGGGTTACCAATGTCATTGAGGATTAGGCGGTAGTAAGATCACAGAAGTGCAACAGAAAATGGCTGAGAAACGCTTCAAAATGTGGAAACAGGGATATCTTGCTTATTTAGAGGAATTGAATGTTGCGCAGTTGTCGGCTGAATTCAGAATGAAATTCTGAGCAGAATGATATATAATACTAGGTACTTTCGTTCACTCCTGACGGTAAACCTAGGGTGAGACAGATGCCCCGTCTGTCTCACCCTCGCGTCTGGCGCCCTCCAATATCGCGTGCTCTCTCGCTAACCCCCCTGAGCTACACGGGGCATTTGTCTCAGGCGGGCTTTTTCAGCCCAGCATGGAAGGAAGTACCAAGTGTTATATACCATTCTACTCGGAATCTCACAGGCTCGGCAGCTGACAACTGCGCAACATCTGGTTTTTCGAATTGAAAGAGATATTCACTGAAAAAGCGTTTTCAAAAATAACCCGTTTTCCAGACCAATTTCAGACGCACTCATTTCCTGTGATGACCACTGTATTCACAACAACATCAGCAATTGGACAGACAGACAACTGCGCAAGTCACAGTCCCTCAAGATTAGCGAGAAATTTTAAAGGACGCAAATCCCCCGTCTAAATTTAAAAAATTAGATATCTCCCTGGATTTTCCATGAAATTTGTCGGTCTTGGTGTCATCTTGTAGGGAATTTTATGGAGAAAGTCGCTGACAACTGCGCAACATACAGTTCTGCAAAGCTACCGAAATATTTAGCAAAAATCGAGCTGGGGCATTTTCTACGTTAGGCTGAGCGCTGGTCCCGGCACGAAAGCAGGAAGCCGGCGCAAATCTCAGCTTCGGCGTTCCATCTTCGAACAAACGATCTTTCCTGCACTTTCTGAGCAATATTAGAACAGTTTCGGTTTTTCCATATTTCATACAGCTTTCACTGTCCAGTATATGTCATAGTTCACTTTGGTGAACCCTTCCGCAGCACTGTCGAAGCTGTGGCTGGGGAACAACCTTCACTTTTCGGCCCAGACAACCTTCACTTTTTTGACCCCTGTCTCACCCCTATCGTACGTATGCTTATGATCACACCATATGCATACAACACTAGCGATGACACATTTTGCTCGTACATTGTCATGATTCTCTCAGAATTCATCTGCAAGTAGGAAGAACGGGAATGCTCCTAGCTTGATAGTTTGATAAAGTTTGACAGTTTTTTCTTCAGGAAATTCAGGCATTCACTATCAGCTACGGTGTTTTAATCATTATTACGGCATGTTTGGTCGTTCTGCTGTATTTCTTTATTTTCAAGGTATGTTTTATTTTCGCAGCCATCTGTAGGCAAAGCTGTATGCAACGAATATCCTCACGCTTGAAGGTTTATTAGTAGAAGGAGCCCGCTGTAGCTTTTGCCAAATTGTTACTTACCAGTCTGGCCGTCCGGCTAACGCCGGATTTCCAGACTTCTATAGATGCTCGCTTCGCTCGCATACTCCACAGTGATTACAGAGGAATTTGTGTGAACCAATATCCCAGGGGCTATGAATATTTGGATGTAACCGATTCAGTGCAAATGGTCACTTGGAATTATTTATTTTCAGCAGTCTGTTTTGGTGGTTAAGTGGTAAGGGTCTAGTGGTACATGAAAACAGAAAGGAGGAGGTGGTTCATTCAGACATGAACGGGGCAGAGAGTGGGGAAGGGAATAATGAGTGAGTAGGTGTAGAGGAGGAAGGAAACCATGTAGAAGAGAAAACCGCAGTGGATAACGGCACACTCCTTGCGTAGTATTGGACACGTCATATTTCTGAAAGCCGGCACACGTTTATTATCGTGGAACCCGCGCCGGCGTACCCTTATCACAGCAGTGGACCCGTCTCCCCCACTTTGGGCGCCGGCGTGCCCCTATCACAGCGATGGACCCGCCTCGCGGCGTTCTTGGACGGCAGAGCAATCGTTCACCATGGGTGTACCCGTTGCACACCACCCGACTTTCTCCTTGATCTCATTCCTAACCCACTCTACCACACTACACCGGTTCCTAGCCTTTATGTGATCTCACAATCAACGTCACTGACCAATCGTAGAATTCCGTGACACACGATACTGAGACACACATTCACACACACTTACAAACAGACTAAGGCCGTTATTATAAGTCATGATGGCATACCTTGTCATCCACCGTATGCTAATCTTTCGATCTTCTCTCTAAATGACAGATGATTGGAAGATTACCGGTGGCTCTTCGCAAAAATCCAATGTTTACGTTAAGGCCATTATGTTGGATAGCGAGATGCGGGAGATGATTGTTTATCGGTTTATTATCTTGCTCGGCATTTGCGACGTCGTCGAAGCCAGCGTGCATTGTGTGACTGGTTTTGCTTTGATTTTCCCGAATTTTTGGTCAACTTCACTCGACAATGTCAGTTTTGTGATTTTATTTGTAATGTTCGGTGGCTATAGATTTGATGGGAGAACTTTATTAACAGCAGATTTTGACGTCTAAATATTAGCTTTTCTGAAAGAAAGAGCTTTATCCGACAATGTCAAAGGACAGAAAATGAATTGATGTGACATTTCATGGCATTTGAAGACCTTCTTCAAGTGAATTCACGCGTTCTAGAAGTTGCAGTTTTCCGCAACTTGGAAAAGTGGTGGATTCACGTTCTGTTGCGCGAGATACGTGAAAGATTTGAGAAATCGAAACGTTGCTCCTTTATTCTTGGCAGCTTTTGCAACTGTGCATTTCCTAGCCTAGCACATATGCCTTCACAAGGTGATAAAGCTACTCTCACCGACAGCAAAGATCCTCGGTCGGTGCCAGTTTGCATTGCAGAGAGAGAGAAAGAAAGAGAAAGGAAGAAAGAAAGATTCATGCATGGACATTTCGTGCGCTGTGCAGTGCTAGATCTAAACTCCCTTCCAAGTGCAAAGTAAGGGTCTCTGTTGTCACTGATGTCAGTTTCAGCATTGGGCACTGGGTAATGGCGCGTGTGGCATTCCTTCAAACAGCAGTATCCCTGCTCAGTCGCGTACCTATTACCAAAAGTTTCTGAGCAAACCGGGGGCCGTACGCACAAACATCTCCGCTGGGGAGGGGAAGAGATCGGTAAGGCTGTCATGCTGGAGTTATTTCAAACGGAGCTCGCATGATTGTCTACATGATGAATGTCTTGTGGATCCCTTACGAGTGTTGAACCACGTGCGCTACCGCAGGTGGTTCATCAAACGAGAAGATTTTCTGAGGGAGGGGATACACAACCCCTGCGATGAGAAGAGGATTGCTGGGGATTACGCATGCAATCCAGTTATTCCGGAATCTCGCACTTTTCGGGAAATCTTCTTGGATAAATACTTACCCGAAGCTGTGTTCGTTTTGCATAGGTCATTGTCTAGACCTTAAAATGGCTATGTAGCGCGATCCCCAGCGATCTCCTACACATTGTAAGGGATGTGTATCCCCTCCCTCAGAAAATCTTCTCGCTTCGTGAATATCCAAGAGGAACGCATGTGGTTCAACACTTCACTCATACGGATCCACAAGAGATTCATCATGTGGACATTCATGCGAGCACCGTTTCAAATGACTCCTGCGCATGACAGCCTCACCGATTCCCTCCCCTCATGTCAGGGGATGTCATGCATGCGGCCTCGGTTGATCCGCTCGAAATGTATAAAAGGTAGGATTCATGTCCATCCTCTCATCTCCTCCTCTTCCATGATGTATTTTGTTTTTTGTTCCTCTTTATACCACACTTGGTTTGAAAACGAGTGATATTTTGTGTAAGTCATATTCTATTCTGTTCGCTAACGTTCCTTGCCCGTTCCTCACGTTCGCATTTACGGATTAAATGCAAACGTGTGAACGGAGTAATGAACTTATGCGAATATAAAGATCGAATGTGAACTTCTCAAAATACCGCCTATTTGCCAATTCATTGTGAAATAAAGACAAAGAACGAACTAAGTAAACAGATAAAATGAGAAACTTCCGTCAAACATAAAGGATGGCCGGAGACGGTATAAACTGTCTCGAACCTAGCAATGTTGAATACTGGTCAACATATAGTCAACTCCAAATGTCCGTAGACAAGAGTTGGGACCGCGGCGCGGTTTTCCTCCGCGTCTCTGCCCTGCATGCCACGCTGAATCCGTGCAGCAGACAGCGAGAGACCCGCGCCGCGGCCCCAACTCTTGTCTACGGACATTTGGAGTTGACTATATAATCTCTCAATATGTGAGGCAGACGTGCAAAAATCCAACTACCTTTCTGAGTATTGCATGTTTCAGAGACAATATCTTTGTTTTCTCGAGCTGAGGAGACTCTTTTCGATGGTTTTATTTTCGCTCGTTTTCAGCATATATAATAATTCAGAACGGATAGAACATAAAGACAGTTTAATAAGAGTCAGACGAGGGGTCAGACGTTCTCAGACATTCCACCGCCCCTTGAGTTGCACTACACCGCCAGGAGCGGCACACCATTTGGCAAATGCGGTATGATGCTACGCTTCTGGCGGTGTAAGGGCGGTCACGCACCGCTCCTATCGGTGTTGCGGCGGACGAGCACTGCTCACAGAGTTTTCTGAGCAGATTTTGGTAAGGACGCCTGGCTTTGCTATGTTGACGTTATGTGGGCATTGCTATCTGCTCTTTGTAGTGGTTGCCACTGGTGCCACGCTTTGCTCCCAGGAAAAACTTGTAAACTCAGGATATATATGCGATGATGGCTGTATGAGCCGTTCTTAAGCCTCCCTTAGCGTTCAAGCGACGCCACCATTATAAAATGCATACAATAAGAAAATGCAAAGAAATTATGAAGATCTCCACCGTCTTCGTCCATTCAAACCCTTTTTGCCTCGCACGGGATTCGAACCAACCCACCTCATCTATTCCACTGCAGTTGAACAATTGAGAGCCCACTGCTCTATCCACTCGGCCATACGTGCTCATATCTCATATTCTTTCAAACTCGATCATTTTGGTGCACACTCATGGCATGTTAGCGTTGTCATGCAGAAAGAGTTTCTCGCCCATTAAAACGAATAAATTCGTCAATGTTGACAACATCATGACTGTTAGAACCTCTCGCGTTGAATGCCTATATGTGTAATGTGATAGGTACTTATTACGGAAAAATGAAACCATCACAAATTCAGTCAACAAAGGTAATAGTAACGGTAATAGCAAAAGTAAACTTTTGTGTTAATGCCCAGAGAATTTTCAGGAATAGGGTTGGCAAAATGTTAGAAATATTTTCGGCAAAATGTTGCGACGCCACTTCTTACTAGTGCTATACTATAATCAAGAACTGGTCACCAAAATTTTTGATCGAGTTGCTCGTTATCCATTTGGTTTTTTTTTATAAAACAGCTTCTACAGAAACTTGATGACAGTCCGGGGGACATTTTTTCCGACCTTACCCGGTGTTCTGTACATCAAAGTCCTTTGTATTTTCGAATGTGTATCTACTCCCATACTACACTAGTTCTCTAATCTGCAAATCAAACCCAATTAAATGGCAACTTTAGTGGAAGTAAAAGTCATTTGAAACGCTTTGACTCCATGTTGAACAAAGCTTGACTAATGTGAAACAAATGCGCATTAATTTCAATAGTTGTGCTTGGATTCTCTCACATGATACGTCATCATCTGACTAGGAATTTTCAGAAGGCATGAGCCGGCCTAAAGGCAGGGGACCACCTTGTTTTTCATGTCGACGATATTAGCAGATTCTTGACCTCCTCTTCACGCTGATTCCAAAAATGTACAGTAAAAGTCACAACAGTGACGAAAACCCTGTTTTTGATAGGGTCAAAGTACCCGCTTCTTGAAGCAGGGGCGGATCCGCTCCAAAAAGCGGGTATTTGGTGCTGGCTGCCCGCCACAGCAGCAAGGTCGGGTGAACACGTCTTGTCCTATCCGATCGATGGGATCAACGGTGATACACGTCTTTGCACGTAAATTTGTTCCAGCAAACTGGTACACAAGTAAAGTAACAGTGATACTCATCTAGAAACTAGTAGAATTATTGATCGTTAACATTTTGTTGTAACACGTTGATACCATTGCAATATGTTGTGTCCCCGCCTGTCTCCGGGAACACAAGCTCTCTCTACTTCTCTGGAGTCTCTTCTGCGACTCTCTCTCTCTCTGCCCTCTCTTACTTGCGAGGGACCCTAGCTTCTGCTACTACTTCTGTAGTAACACTCAACCAGAATATTAGATTTATTATTAGTAGAGAATACCAAGACGAGGGGGCGGCTGCGGCTTCCGGCTGACTCCAATTCACGCACACCTAAGGCCCCAACCGACGGCCTTATATACAGCTCTGTTTCCCGCCATCGCACTTCCTTGCGATCTATCCAGACGGGAGATCTCCACGCCACCTAGGGAGATCATCGGTCTCCTGCCGGCCGATAACAGAGTCCGCCTCCTGGCATCACGCCATCAGCCACAACACAATAGCTCATGATCTTCGATATTGATCTATTTGTTTTTCCGCCTGACGCGGCCATAAAAGCCGCTCAGGGGATCTCGTGTGGTCTTTTTCTGTATTGTGCCGACTTCCCTGCCGGTGGGCAGGAACATTCCTGTTCTTGTTTTTTTTAATAAAACTACTCCAATACTCTCGTAAACTCCTGTTCAAGCGGCTACTTCATTTTTTTCTCTTTTGTTTTTGTGACGGAGGTCGACCGGGCAAACCGGCCACTCACACCCCGTCACGGAAAACGGGTTTAGAGACCACTTTGGGACATTTCAAGTACATTGCCGAAATAAACGCATTGAAGAGGCTTGGAATATGTTAATAACTCCAAAACGATATAAGGTGGACCTCTGCCTTTAAGAACAAAGAGGGACTGAGAGAAATGTTACATACC
Source organism: Ancylostoma ceylanicum (assembly GCA_000688135.1). Classification (NCBI taxonomy): domain Eukaryota; kingdom Metazoa; phylum Nematoda; class Chromadorea; order Rhabditida; family Ancylostomatidae; genus Ancylostoma; species Ancylostoma ceylanicum. Next base: position 797,534 of record JARK01001392.1, on the reverse strand, counting down.
CCTATCGTCACGCATGGATTGTTTAGCTTCATTTATATTGCGTCAGTATCTGAATCGGTCGGATAACAGAAGATGGGTATCGATCCTCATTGGGAGGATTTCGACGAGGATTGTTACGCATCTCTTGTTATCCGACCGGATCGGACTTCAACACACTATAAATACAGCTTTTTGATGTACTGCATATCATAAATAATTGCAACCGAATCGAATAACTATTCGGTCATTCTAATAAATCAATCGAATCGAATCATTCGAAAATTCGAATATTCGAAGTTTTCTATTTTCGAATAAATTCAAAATTCGAATATTCGAAAAAGTCAATTTTTGAATATATTCGATTATTCGAATATTCGGAGTCCCCATTATTCGAATGCGTCACCCGAATATTCGAAATGCTAATCACATGAAATGGATCAAAAAAGATTGCTGGTCTACATAAAACGGTTCAGTCTTTGAACAAAATGAAGGCCCTGTATATGCGTGAACAGAGTGGCCCTATGACGAATTCTTTTGAGGCTACTCTGAACTCTCTCCCCACGGTGGATCCGCGGTACGCCCGTGGTGGTGCGTCGGTTCGCCACCGTAGGCATGTGCGGGTCCACCGCGGGCATGTGCGCGTCCACCGCGGACATACCGCGGATCCACCGCGGACATGTGCGGATCCGGACGTGAAACCTGTAATAGCAGTACAATGCGACTTTTAAACAATATGTATTGGTCATTTCTCATTGAATCCACTTAATTGCATTACTCTGGCCATTGATGATAATTTTATTGCTTCAAGCATGAGGAAACTTTTTCTGCGCCTGTCTTACATTTAATTTTTGGTCAAAAATTTGAGTCTATGTTGAGGTGACTGACGAAGAAAGATAAAAGCAAGTCCAAGGCGACGTTTTCACTCCACTTTGCAAGCGTTCGCACATCCCAGGGTTCGAACCTTCCTCTCTCCAAAGCTGATGATTCCAAGTCTGGTGCCTTATCCATTCGGCCATACGTGTCGACGAAAGGGGTGGTTGCCAAAGCGATGATGTGTGAATCAGCGCTACTGCGGATCCACCGCGGTGATGTGCGGGACCACCGCGGGAATGTAAGGGTCCACCGTGTAGCATGTGCGGGTCCACCGCGGAAGACAATGTTACTGCGGGTCCACCGCGGACATCTGCGGATCCACCATGGGCATGTGTGGGCATAGCGCAGGAGTGACGTCACTAGCGGTTCCCCACCGCGGGCATGTGCGGATTTATCGCGGGCAACCGCGGATCCACCGCGGATTGGCCCCATACCGCGGATCCACCGTGGGCAAAAAGTTCAGAGTAGCAGCACACAACATCTTTTAATCATGCATTCGTTATGCTTTGCTAACCTGATATGATTGCAACTGTGCCTCCGTGCTTTGATATTGTTTAGTGATTTTATAGATTATGGATCGATGTAAGGTCCATAAACATCCGTGAAATATTCGCGTTCCAGTCTACTCGCCTTTTCAAACCCGCAAAATCGCGAATGCTCAAAGTGAATTACCATTATTTCAAATCTCCTGACCGGGGCATCAGCGCCGAGCCAACTTTCGTCGAGGAGTCATTGTTTTGTTTTCACTGCTTACATAAATGCTTTCTCCATTGACAGGTTAGATTGGCTGCATACGACGCCGTCGGTATGCTTTGGGAAAACATGGAGCCGCAAAGGTGCTCCTCCCTCAGTTCTTTTAGCTACAACTTGTTGAAGGGTAAGAAGTTGTACATCCTACAACTTGTTGAAGGGTAAGAAGTTGTACATCCTTCTGTTTCCTAAGTATTTTGGAATCGCCCTCTTGAGTTCTGTTAGAAGACGTTTTATGCTGCGCTCCAAGTCTGCAAAGTCAAGCCTTCGGGACCGTTAGAATGATACATGACAAAGAGACTGCCTCTATAAGGAGTGGTACCTTTAATGAAACCTGAAGAAAGAGGGTTTCGGCTATGTTGTTCTTATCTTTGCGCGTCGGAATAGATGACATCCGCTGCTTTGAAACACATTTTATAACTTCGTGAGCCTCATTGTGGTTACGTCAGTGCTCTGGAGGCATGCTTTCAAAAACGATTTGAAGACGCTGATTCCAAATAATCATACACTATATATATTGCAGAGAATTTGTGACTCTGTGCGTGCGTGCGCATCAGTCTGTTCAAGCCCCGAAACCGGTTAGTGTAAAATCTTAGGACATTTGATTTGACTGCTGCATTACTGAAATCATTTCTCCTTCATACATTCCTTGATCTCAAGTCAGATTAGAATATAAACTGCTTTTTCTTAGTAAGCTGTAAAGGCTCTCTGTATATGTGGAGATGGCGCGCCGTATCTAGCGCGCGTCTACAATTATCCTACAACATAGAAAAATTCGATAACCTACTTAAATCAAGAAAGACATTTCCACTGGGGCTTTCTAATACGCTAAACACGAATATGGGAGAACCATGCTGCACGGAATTATCGATTTTATTGATTTTTCACCAGTTTTGCTCATAGATCGGGGAAAATTGACGCCGCGTAGCGGCGGCAACCGGCTGGTTAATACATATATTGGACCATTTTTAGCATTCAACTCGCATGAAGTAATCTGATGTTTTGTTCCTTAAATTAATGAGTGGAGAGTACTTGGAGGAGGTTTTCCTTCTAGTTTTTAACAGCAATAAATTTGATGGAGGCTGCAATCTGTGTACTGAGAGGTTAGAATTTCGAGTCCATCTAGAGTCTTTTTCTAAGACCTTCGTTCGAATGGTTTGTTCGAAAAATTTATTCGAATGATTGTTTGAAAATTGGAATATTCGAAGAAACCAATTCCCGAATATATTCGAAAATTCGAATATTCGAAATTTCTCTCTTTTGAATGTATTCGTAATTCGAATATTCGAAAAAGTCAGTTTTCGAACATATTCGATTATTCGAATACTTGAAGTTTTCCAAAAAATGTGCAATTATATTGCATATTATACTTCGGACCGAATAACGTATTCGAATGAAAACTTCGAATAAACATTCAAATTCGAATAATTCAAAATTCGACTAATCGAAAAAAGTCCATTTTCGAATTTGTTCGAAAATTGATTTGATTTTATCCCGAATAGTCGAATAATTTCGAATATTCGAGGGAATTATGTGCTCGCACAGTTCTGCCTTCTAAGCTGCCAGACCTTTCTCTGTCATATCGAATAGTCCGCAGAGGACGAATGATCAGCAATATATTTGATTTTTCAGCCTCTTCATTATGTTACGCATTCGCTAATCACGTACTTCCACTTTGAGATTGCTCCTCAAGATCAACCACGAACAAAGAAAGAAAAACTATCAACCACGAAGAAAGAAAGAAAAATTATTTCCAAATGAAAATGCTATGGGAAAACCGTATGATGAGCTCTGCTCTGCGTAAGGCTGCCACCATCACACTTTTAACACAGCAATACGTGTGCAAACGGTCCTCCATGCGGCTGCTAAGTGTTTTTGTTGTGATTTATGCAACAATTCCGATGCTGCAAACTCCGATGCGGCTTTCTCGAATACAGCGACACAAGTTGTGCACCATCACATCTCCCATTGCAACACCTTTTACATGGTTCCCTGTATAGTGGTCGACCACTGGTTATATGACCTATGGAAGGTAGCCCAGAACCATTTTCAAATAAGTTCTGAGTCCAACCGTTTGTGAGTTTTACCAGTGATCTGTGTTTAGTACGTAGTGAAGGCGTGTCTTGATGCTAAAAACAACACGATCACTACAGTTAATTTCTTACGAGACACCAATAATTCCTCACCGGATGTTAAGAATTTTGGAAGGTATTGAAGGCTCGGAATTTCGGGAAAAGTCAAGTCGCTCGAGTTAACGAATGAAATCAAAATCAAATTTCAAATTTATTCGATTATTCGAGGTTTGAAAAACCGAACAAATTCGAAAATGAGAAATAAGTGGCGAATTGAGTATATTCGAAATTCGGTGAATCGAAAAAGTGAAAAATCGGATACATTCGAAATTCGATCATTCGATAAAAGTGAAAACCGAATATATTCGAAATTCGGTTATTTGAGAAGATTTTCGAATATTCCGAAGTATGTTGCATATGCGGTGAAGTATGAGAGGATGGCACTATTCAGAGATGACGATTCCTGATCAAAAGTTTACCACAGGTCGTCCTGCACAATATATGCGCACAGAACGAGAACTGCCCCGTTACGGTATCAAAACAGTGGACATAAAACTTATCCACAACAATGGCAGGGCGAGTAAGGAAAAGAAGCTGATCATTTTTGTCCGAAAGGACACTTATATTTGCTAACCCTATTTGTTGGCAAGCAAGGTCGCCAAAGCAATCTCGTCAGATGTATCACCATCGGAATTCAGAGTTTTTTTCGTATTTATCCTTCAGGTATTCGGCTCAATTCTGGTGCCGACATACTTTTGCTACATCTTGACTGGATTGCTGTTATCATTTGTACGATTCATGCAGATTGTTTATCCAGATTATGCAACAGTGCTTTTCTCATTAGGCAGAGGAAAGGTGATTTTACAGTGCAATATTTTGTTTTTTTTTTTAGCCAAGAGAGGAGAGAGGGAGCCATATCACTGTCTTTGTGGATATATTCTATGAAGCAAGTCTGATTGACATGATGAAATATAAACGACGAATGTGTCGGAGTAAACCAATCCCGTCTGTGGGATGCATCATGCCTTCTACTTCAACTGAAAATCGTAGAGGCATTGAATGCGTATGTGCCCACACTGTGGCTTGCATGGTGCATTCGATCTACTATGTCAGCGCTTCATTCCCCTAAGCTCTTCTGGTACTAATTTACCGATCTCGGAGGGATGGATGACTTGGTTGGCTACGGTCACGATCAAACCTGTGTGCGACAGGCATTGCGCCTCTTGCCGCTGTGCCACATACGTCCGTCCCATGAAATATTCTTTATTCTTTATTCATAATATCGGTTGACATTTTGGAAGCAGAATACTAGAGGATATATAGCAAATAATCCAACGAAAAGACCGATCTAACTCCACTCTATTGGTGGAGGAAAAGGGTGGGGAGAGGGGGGTGAGGGTGGACAGCTCGGTTTAGAAGGGCAGTGGCCCGCCAACACTGCAAGTCCTTGGGAGGCACATTTGAAGAACTCCGGGTACCAGCTTAGTAGATCCGCTAACGTTCCCGTGGTCCACGGGCCAGAGGGTCAATGTTTGGGGTGACAACTGCGTAGCGTGAATTATCTGTGTTAGTAGTGAGTACCGTAATGAGGGAGAGAAAAAATTCAAACATCAGTGTTAGTAACACAATTTGCCTTTTTCAAAATCAACTCATGCCATCCAATGCTGTGGAAAAGAAAGCCTAGTCTAGAGTTCGTGTCTTGAAATAATCGACTAGCTGAGCCTGGAATGAGCAAGATCGCTTCCACCTGAATAATTAGCATCAAAGCTGTTCCACTTGCTGACTGGCCTAGCCAGAAACGATCCCGCATACGCAGCTGTTTTTGTTTTCTCCGGTTTGATGCGATATTTATGCTCTCTTGTAACTTCTAACATATGTGGCCTTTCAAAAAGATCGTGAAGCTTAAGGTCGCTTTCCCCCGTCGTCATCTTATACATAAAGACAAAATCAGCTACTTTTCTTCGGAATGCTAGAGTGTGCGCTCCCAGAGCTTCAAGTCGATCTTTGTAAGATAACCTCGACAGTCCTTTCCTAGCAAAACATCGATAGGTGAAGCTTTTTTGTACATGCTCAATATTTTCAACCAGAACGTTCTTGTACGGAGACCATAGCTGACAGCAATATTCTAACAGCGGTCTGACATAAATTATAAACAGTTTGAAGAGTAGTTTTGGATCTCTAGACTTAAATGCTCGTAGAATAAAGGTTGCCTTGCACTTTGCTCTAAAAACTACATCTTTTATGTGGTCATCAAATTCGAATTTGCTTGTATACGTAATACCCAGGTCGCGTACCTTGTTTGCGCGGGTTGGAATTTTACTAACTAGACTGAACTGGACATCTGGGTGTGTTTTTCCGAAACACATTATTGTAGTCTTTTCCAAGGATATGTCAAGATCCCAGGTTTTGCACCACTCGGCTAGTGCGTCAAGGGCCATCTGTAGTTGGTCACAATCGTTGATAGTATATATTTTGGAGTCATCCGCATACATAGAGCAGAAGGTACCAGGGGGAAGCGCCATTGGCAAATCATCCACATACATTAGGAACATTAATGGACCAATGCAGGTGCCCTGTGGCACTCCACTCGTTGTGCAGTAGCTGCGCGAACGTGTTTGATTTACTATAACACTCTGAACTCTTTCTGTCAAAAAAAGAGCGAAGGAATCGCAGTAAGCACCCACTTATGCCAAAAGGTGTAACCTTGCGCAACAGTAGGGGTATGGAAATAGAATCGAATGCCTTCTCATAGTCAATATAGCAAACTGAAACAAAATTTCCCTTTTCTGTTGCTCTGTACCAGAGTGGCACAGTGGAGAGAAGAGCAGACGTAGTCGAGCGTTTTTTAAGTAAACCATGTTGATTTGGTGAAATGAGACCATGTTCGCTGAGATAATTAACAATTCTCTTACATATAGTACGCTCTAACACTTTACTTATTGAGCTAGTAAGTCATACAGGCCGATAGTTCCCCACATAGTGTTTTGGACCCTTCTTGTGGATTGGTCGAACGTATCCAATTCGCCACAACATAGGGGTTTCACCTCTTAATAGGCATTTATTAAAAAGAAGGGTGAGAGGAGCCGTTAGACCAAGTGCAGCTTTCTTGGAAAAACATATGGAATTTCATCTGGCGAAGTTGACAACGTATCTGGAAGTCGGCGGAGTGTGTTGTATACCGTTTCTGCGGAGATGTCTACCCACTCTAGAGCTTCTTGGGTGAGGAGTTCTACCAGCTTCAGTGTGGGATGGCAACTTATAGACGGATTCAAAGTAACTAGCAGAAAGTTCTGCTTTTGCTTCATCGTTGTCCACTCGTCCAGAGTTTGGAGAAATTATGGTAGGTATGGATTCGCGGAGTTCTAACCTCTGGCAGCAGTAATTGAAGAACCGTTTAGTATTTCTACTCCGTGCCAGTTGTTTTCCTTTCATCAACGAGAGGCGTGCTAATGTTCGTCTAAGCTTCCGGGCATACGCAATATACTTCGCATTTCCAAAAGTGCTTCTTTTGGAATGGTAAAAGGCAAGCTTTGCTCTTATAGCTTGAATGTACCGTGGGTATGCTTCCGACAACCTATTGTTGTTGCGCAAAGGTACCTATTTGGATATGAGATTTCGAAAAATTTTAATCAAACTTTGATAACATTCGTCAATATCTGTGGAGCTGTTAATGTGAGCCACCGATTGAGGCGAGAGCCTCCACAATCGCATTGTAATCACCTTTAGCGAAATCATGACTACTTTTTGTGGCATTCTGGTGAATGGGCTGACTTCTTTGATTGTGAAGGAAAATATACTACTTACAAAGCAAGAGCGCCGCTTTGCGCCACTCTGTCTCGGGTGGCACTTTATCTCTGGGTTAGTTGGACTCTGAAAGTAATCTCGCGCCAGAGCGCTCTTTCGCGGCGCTCTTTCTCGGATCCGTGTGCCAATTTTCCTCTGGTTTAGTTCAATTCTGAAAGTAATCCCGAGCAGTTTTCTATTAGGTTGTTGCAAAATCGATGTCGGATTTCGACAGTTGACTTCAAATTGTCATAGCTCGGCAAAAACTGAAATTTTTCTGCCGTTTTAGCACTCTTTTGAATCAGCACATTTTCGCCATCTCTCTGCTCAGTTTTTGCTCCATTAGGTCTGAAGCTTCTCCCCCCTATCCGGTCACCTTGGCGTGGTGGGGTGGCTTGAATCTCGTTAGCTTAACACCGAACTCCGAAATCCTACGATGCCGGTTCGTCGCCATGAACTAAGGGCGGTGGAGCTTTTGAGTGAACCAAACGACTGGAAATGCCTCCGCAAGTAACCGGACCAGGTAGGCTAGTCTGCCTGGGTCTGCAACCCGCGCAGATGAAGACCAAACAAACGCAGAAACCCAGCTAAAAAGAGTCCCAATGCCCAGCTTAGAAGAGAGAGGGCGTTCGAAGAGCGCTAGGACGTACCAAACCTGGAAGGGGCTTGACGAACAAAACTGCAGATAAATAGGAGCGCATGGAAAGGGAAAAGGAACACCAGCGAAAAAGCAATCTCCTCCAAATCTTGGCCTTCAACTTGAAGCGCGGAATAGCTGACCTGCCACAGCGGAGTCTCCTAATGAAGCAGCTAAAAACGTTAAATCGCTTCAAATACACCGTCGGGATCTGTGAGAAACGAGGCAAGAACAAAGAATGGTGCGGAAAGACACTGGAGACGAACTCATCATTGGAAGCGGAAGTGGAACACATCATGCCCATGGCGTCGGCTTCATCATCAGGAATATAGCAGAAAAGTTAATTGAAGTCATTATTCACTCCTCACGAATAGCAACACTGAAGCTCAACGTGGGTAGAAAGAAACCGCTCCTCACTGTCCAAGTTTACGCACCGCACATCGGCTGTGGTATTGAGGAAATCGAATCCTTCTATTCAGAATTTGCACACCATCTGAAACAACCGGCCTTTCAGAAGTTGGTCATCGGTGATTTCAATGCACAAATAGGAACACGACCAGTCAATACGCGCTACGTAGGGAAGTTCACTGGAAAGAGCTGGAGTGATGCTGGAGAAATACTCCGTGATTTCGCAGAACATCTAAGACTTTATGTCGCGAAGAGCTTTTTCCGAAAGAACGAAGAAAAACGATGGACATACGAGTTGCCGAACGTGAGGAAAACGAGACATGAAATTGACCATGTTCTCTGCCCGAACATGCGAATGGTAGAAAACGTGGAAGTCCTCAGCAGGTTAAGCATCGGCAGTGACCATCGACCTTTGCGACTCACTGTAAAAGCTGATGTCAAGGTGAACAGAAGAAGGATTATAACGAGACGCACATTCGATACGAAGTCTTTCGAATACAAATCAGAAAAAAAAAACCGGAATGCGGAACTGTGTAAGCTCATTCGCCGAAAAATGAAGCAAGATCAATCGATTTTCAGAACCCAGAGACTCCTTCAAGCAGCGGAAAAACAAAAAGCCTACGACAATGCCGAAAGGAAATGACACAACAAGTTGCAACAATGTTAGCGCTGCTAGCGGAAGATGGAACGCGACTCACAAAGAGAATCGATATGGAGCACAGGTGTGAAGAGTTTTACAGAAAGTTATCCTCATCAAAGAAAGAAGTACCACTTCTAAGAGATGAAAGGAAGGAAGAGGAAGTCCACGTCCTGCAATCTGAAGTACGACATGCGACCTGTTTTCTAATAACGACAGAGCTCCAGGGGATCTGACGGGATCACCAACGAAATGATAAAAGCAGGAGGATAACCGCTCTGGAAAGCCTTAGCAACACTGTTCACGGAATACATATTTACGCAAAGAAGATATCCCAGACCAATGGAGGAAGTCTTCAACATGCATCATTTCAATAAAAGGCGACCGAGAAGATTTGAAAGAGTATCGTACTATCACCTTACTGTCTGCAATCTATAAAATCTTTACGAAAGTACTGATGAATAGAATTCCGGAGCAGCTGGATAGTGAGCAACCAAGGGAACAAGCAGGTTTCCAAAGCGGATGCTCCACGTTAGATCATCTCCGGACTATCATTCAACCGTTGGAACGATGCCGCGAATATGCTATTCTCGTTTGTCTAATATTCGTTGACTTCGAAAAGGCCTTCGATTCAATTGAAATTAATGCGGCCACGAATGCCTTGATACGTCAGAATGTCTCGAAGAAATATATCAGAGTCCTTCACAAAATTAATAACAGCTGTAGCACGTCGATTCGTCTATTTTACAACAATATCCACATACGCGTCAGCCGTGGAGTGCGACAGGGCGAAACAATATCTCCGAAACTACTAACTGTCATACTGATGTACAATGCCAAGGTTCATTGACGACCGGACATGGGAATCTCCGAAACTCTTCACAGCTGCATTGACTTCTTTAAAAACTTCGACTGGAGCAGAAGAGGGTCAATGTCGATGGCGAAAGACTACATCACTTGCGATTTGCGGATAATATCGTCCTAATTGCTCATGATGCCTGCACAGCCACGAAAATGCTGAAGGAGCTAAACGAGTCAAGCGAGAGTGTTGACCTTCATATCAATAGAGCGAAAACGAAAGCAATGCTGGTAAATTGTGCCGAAGAAGAAATACTGCTCGAAAAAGACGAGATCAAAGTCGTGGACAACTAAATGTACCTTGGCAAACAGGTCACAAATGACCACACGATCGAAAAAGAAATCTGATGAAGACGATGTGCAGTTTGGTCAAAATTCACTGAACACTCGAGCACATCTTTCCAACACAAGCGTTCTCCCTGCGCTACTTTATGGCTGCGAAACGTGGACAATACGGAAAACCGATAGAATGAAACTGTTGACCACGCAAAGGGCAAGAGAAAAATATTTCAAATCCGATTGTGAGATAGAATCAGAAGCGAAAAAATCAGGAAACGTGCCTTGTTCAAGGATGTCTACAATGATGCGACAAGAAGAAAACTAAGATGGGCAGGTCACGTTGCGAGACGACGCGACAACAGATGGACCCAAAAGGTAACATTTTGGTGTCCATGGAACCATTCCAGATCTCAAGGCAGACCACCCGATCGTTCTAGAAAGCAAATTGAAGAAATATTGGGAAGACCATGGCATTGTGAAGCTAATGAAATTGGAGAATTGAGATGGAAGCTGGAGTGCCTACTCCCCCACAACTAAGGAGGAAGAATATGGTCTTCAAGTAACAAGTAACAAGTAAGTAGGTCTGAAGCCAAGCCTTTTGGAACAAGGAAAACCGACGTGATCGTTTTGAGCTAACGTATTTTTGCGGCTTATTCTATCTCCCAGGGATGGATTCCACCGCTTTATTTCTGTAGGGAAACAGTCCGCTGAGTAAGGCAAATAAGGGAGAGTACCGATCTCCGCCTGCATCTATTAGGTGTTGCGAAAATAATTGCCGTTTCACGGTATGCTTGAAAAAAAACTTTTTTCTTGCCCAATTCAACAACTTCAAACCAACTTGTGCTAGATCCTGGTAGAGTTTGTTCTGCTCCTTCAGATGCTTTAACAATCTGGCTAGCTCTTCCCTGGACTTCTTTATAGGGTCGCGAAAAATGGTGAGCCGACGCGATTTTCGAGTGATCATGTTGTACGAGTTCATACTCAGCCATTCCTCAGCGGAAGCAGCCCGTGATATAGCGCTTGTTTTTGGCATGGACTCTTCTTCCGAAAGGACAGTGAGGTGCTGGTTCGCAAAATTCTCTTCCGGCGATTTTGATCTCGAAGATAAACCCGGTCGTGGTCGAAGGATGTCGCTGGACGATCAAGCACTGAGAGCAGCGGTGGAAACGAAACCCGATNCTAATATAGCGCTTGCTTTTGGCATGGATCTCCTTCCGAAAGGACAGTGAGGTGCTGGCTCGCAAAATTCTCTTCCGGCGATTTTGATCTTGAAGATAAACCCAGTCGTGGTCGAAGGATGTCGCTGGACGATCACGCACTGAGAGCTGCGGTGGAAACGAAACCCGATACTACTAGTCGTACGTTGGTGGCAGGCCTGGGGGTTCACTATGCTATAGTTTCGAAACATTTGGCTTCCATAGGTATGGTGAGAAAAACGCAAAAGTGGACACCCCATGATCTGACCGATGACCAGCAATCCACCCGCTACGAGATCTGTTCTAACCTCCTCGTTCGCTAGAAAAACGAGCCATTTCTTCACCGTTTATTAACTGTAGATGAAAAATGGCTCCTATTCGACAATAAGAAACGTGGTTATGTACGGGTAGACAAGATCTCTACCCCTCCAAGCTTCCCCAAACCAGATCTTCACCCTAGAAAGGTTATGTTGACAGTTTGGTGGTGTTTTAAGGGTGTTATTCATTATAGCCTTCTGCAACTTGGTCAGGCTGTTACATCAGAGTCTCACTGTTGTGACTTAGACCTGATGTATGAAAAGTTGCGACAAATGTGGCCGGCAGTGGTNCAACTGTAGATGAAAAGTGGCTCCTATCTGATACTAAGAAACGTGGTTATATATGGGTAGACAAGTTCACTACCCCTCCAAGCTTCCCTAAACCAGATCTTCACCCTAGAAAGGTTATGTTGACAGTTTGGTGGTGTAGTAAGGGTGTTATTCATTATAGCCTTCTGCATCCTGGTCAGGCTGTTACATCAGAGTCTTGCTGTTGTGATTCAGACCTGATGTATGAAAAGTTGCGACAAATGTGGCCGGCAGTGGTGCCGGCACACCCTCATCACACTGTGGAACCCCCCCCCCCCCNACCCAGCAAAAACTGACGCAGTTAGGCATCGAGGTTCTCCCTCACCCACCTTACTCTCCAGACCTCTCCCCTACCGACTATCGCTTTTTCCGGGCTCTCGAAGCAAACCTGCGTCAGCAGCAGTTTCCTGATTTGGAGTATGTTGAAATTGCCTTCCAAGAGTTTTTAAAATCTTGTGATCTCAGTTTCTACTGTAAAGGTATAAACGAATGACCGGATCGTTGGCGGAGATGTGTAGAATCCGATGGATTTTATTTTGATAAATATAGTTGAGTTTGAGCAGAGTTACAGCATTTTGAACTGGGCTGTCTATTTCGGCAATTAATTTCGCAACAACCTGATATCTAATACATTATTCGATCATCACACCGTTATTAATACACCATTGTGTGTATTCGAATAAAATAAAATAATTCCGATCTTAGGTGAGCAGCTCATCGTAAGCACATTCAATATTTAGCAAATTTTCTTAAAAATGAGGGAGGTTAGAAATCTACGCTACAGTTTTGAAGAGTCCACCTATTTCTTATTACCTTCCTCCGGACAACTCATCCTTTCATTCCATCTATCACTTAAATCACACTCGTTCTTTCCAGTATCGCTTTGTGTGGATAATACGTAAAGGTTTTATAAATCTGGAAAACCTAGAAAACTAGGAAATCATAGATTCCGCACTAGCTTGGTTCAGCTGTGGTGGCAGTGCAACTGCTCAAAGTGTAGGAAAAAAGTGGGGAAATGGCTGGCTGGAATCGCAAATGGTTCTTTCAAAAGTATTTCATGCTAACTGCGCGCAATTGTTAGGTGCACGTCATACACACGTTGAAAAAGTGCTGCGAGAAGAAATTCATGGCTGGCTGCGGTTGCACAAAGTGAGCTATAATTCAGGCCCACAAACGCACAATTGCAAGTGTGTCACTTGCACCTGGGCTACGCCAGAAGTGCGTGTCGTTCTGTTCTTTGCAAGCAGTTGCACGCACGTACGCACGCACGCATTTCACGCGAACTGCGATTAAAGCATTCCGTACTCAATCTCCCAACTGCCCATCTTGGCTTGGGTACACCAATGAGATTACCCAGGATAAAGGTGTTGACCCTCATGTTAGAGGTGGGTAATTTTTGTGGTGCTAATACAATTACCCTGGGTGGTCTCAAAGATGCACGTTACCGGTTGAATTGTGTCTACGTCTCTTAATTTCCACTAATGAGCTAGAGCAATATTCACATCTAGTTGAGTAAAAATAAGCATTTGAAAAGTAGTAAGGGTGAAAAATTGAAAATAAGTCAGTGTGAAATTTCTGTCTGTTACTTTGATGAAGTAATTTCAGGAGGTTGGTCTAGCAAGTCTTGGCGGAGGGTATTATATCACAACTGCTATTATATAACTTTTGTGTAACTACAGATATGTACGTACATATAGGTAAAGGACCCTTCATTGGGCGAATTTTTGCTTTCCATTCAAAATCGACTGTGTCCAAAAGTGAATAAGAGAAAATTCTGGACTATTTTGGCTCTGATCTCTGGACACTCTGTTCCAAGCCCCCTATTCCAGCACATGACAAACAATTTAAACTGAAAGAGTTGTTGTTGTGAGTGAGGTGGACTAATTGCTGGAGGCATGCGAAGCCATGTCAGCTTTACATTGATCGGCTCCACACCTTTTTATGTCACTAGGTAATCACGAGTACCGGATCTATCACACCACTGTTGTCAACAGCTGTTTTTCTCTTTTCCTGCTGGACCTGGATGCATCAGTGAGATTACCTAGGGTAAGCGCGTCAACGGCCATGCCTCGTTTACCGTGAGTAATCTTAATGATGCATGCGGCCCCTGTTTTGCAGATGGTTACAGCAGTGCCGCGGTCAACGTTTCCAATCGCACTCAATCGAAATATAATTGTCGGTTGTGTGTCCTCAAATTATAATCGCTAATCCACGGAATTCTACGGAAATCGGCCTTGTTTTCGGGATATCGATACCCATGTATTCTGTTGCAAAAAGTCTCGTTACAGCAGTCTGAAAGCCAAAAAAAAACCTAGGCTTGTATCTAGAGCGATGCCTTATTTTGTAGGATAATTGCGCGGATAAGCCCACCCCAATGATCATGGTAACTTTCAGTATCACATTTTATTTTCGTACCTATCTTTTTATTATTTATATTTTACTACCAATTATAATATTTATTGTTCATTATATTATGGGTATTTTTATCCGAATATTAGAATTGGTCATCAGCTCTATATCTTCACCGGAAGATAAGGATTGGTTATCAGCTCCATAACTTTCTGGATCAAGGCTGCTGCAAAGAGACATGTATGTATCTAACAATAAGCGGCGCTTTTCTCTTTCCAAGATTAGATATGCTGGATGCAGCTCCCGTGGATGTGTGAAGAACTGACTTGGCCCTATTTCATAGTACCCGGAGAAAAAAATCCTGTAACTGTGGATGCACATTCACTGCGATTTATTGGGCCGTCCTTCAAAGAACAACTCGATGTTATTCCTTACCATAGGTGTTCTGAGGGACTTTCCACCAATTTATCCGCTAATTTTCGGAGAACGTCTTCGGAGGTCTCACTTTTCAGGATTCCGCCCACTTCAGTGTAAGCGCCACCTGGATTAGTTGTAAATCATACATTTTTTCGTAATCGTCCTCTGCTCCTCCTGCGTGCTATCGTAGTTCAATTGCTATTTCCATGAAGTTTGGATCCGCCACCATGACAGCACTAAATGAGCTGTTATCCACATAGCTATACCGTTTTCCTATAAATTTTGTGCTCGCTGGGAATGTTCTCCAGAAAAGTGCCAGTGACAGACAAACACCACCGCCTCTAATTTGTCGGCTCCATCAAGTCATGTGAGAAATTTTTTCACTGTGCGTCGTCTGTCAGTATGTTTTGTAAGGTCAGTTGCCGTTGGACATTGATTGTTGTTCTTCAATTGATTGTCTACAGAGGCCGCATGCATAATTAAAACTACCCAGGGTAAACGTGCTAACACCCCACAAGTTCACCCATCGTTAAAGCGAGCGTTAACCGTCCATCCTAGATGAACCCAATTGGTGCAGCCATGCTCATGCCGTTCATAACTAGTCCAAGATTGCTTCTCGATTTTTCTGGATTTGCATGTCTCCCGTTAAAAGTAACATTTTTGGTAAATTATGGAAAAAACCGGAATTAAGAGTAGAAAATTCCTCTCTATCAACGTTCTCAGTGACGCATTTGCGACTATTTTCGACAGATACCTAGGAGAAATCCTTGGGAATTTCTTCCACTTTAGCGTCTTTGAATTGTAAAGCAAATTTTCGAAAAATGTGTCAATAACTATAAACCTGTTTGCCTTACATCAAGTATCAGTTCTTGAAAGAATAATGCATGAGCAGATTTCCTTGCCGATAATAAACATAAACGTATGTAAATCATTGAAATGCATTAAAATCGCTTCATCACAAATATAATAGAAAACCACCAAGAAAAGCCTGAGAAATGAGCAACCGCAAGAAAGCTAGAAAATTCTGCTGTGAGTACGGTTTTTTAGGCGAAGTCAAACAAATTCATCTTACGTTTCTGCTATGATTCAAGCATCTGACACTTGGAAAATTCCTGGAAAACCATAGCCATTCATTTCCCTAGCCAACCAGCGCCAGTGATTGACTGACCTCATTGATTTCCCAAAAGTCCAAGGTTTAAAGCCAAACGCATAGATACTCTTCCTTTGGGTTCAACAGTCTTCTGTCCCATTACACCAGCAAGAATTCAAAACCTTTGAATTCCAGAAATTTCCCATAGTTCTTATTCACTTCCTGCATCAGCGGCAGCAGCAAAAGACTGGTCCACGATTGTTTCTAGAACATTCTTTAAGCTTGCCCCGTCTTAATGGGTCCAGTTCCGCAGCGTAGATCGGACGCGCAGAGGCTGATGGGAGGCATTAGGTTAGATTTAGCGTGAGAAAGTAGGAAGTGCGGTTTTGGATCTGATTGCAGCGCAGTTTTATCGTCAACTGATCAGTTTGATGATAATCACACATGTTGTCATGCTGTGATCATTTTCAAGCAAAAACTGTCCATAAGAAGGTTTGATTATGGGATTAAACCTGTAGCATCTTGAATAATGCTAGGAATTTTAATTGCTCAACAAAATATTGAGAAACTTTTTTGAGGTTTTTCTATTCATTTCCCAGATAGTAAGAAGTGAAAAAATACCTGCATATTTCATAGCAAATCCCTTTGTCTATCCATTTGCCATGTTCTTTCCGATTTTCCACATGCTACCCATAAACCAATGGCGGATGCAAGGATGGGAGGGCGGGCTACCCCGAGAATGAGTCGCCAAATTTTCGAAATTGATTTACAAAATAAATAAATTGTCTATCTTCATTATGACTTCTTTGAAATAATTATTACTGGATATTAAACATTATAGTCAGTATTTTTGTTATATTTGTTTTCCATCCAGGTCCCCAAAGTAGCGCAAACCCCATTTTTTTCTTCACTCCCCCCTCCCCCGTCCCGCCCACTTTCTGCGTCCGCCACTGCCATATATTAGTATGGCAACTAAGTTCTTGGGCTTGCTTTCGCAAATTTTACTAATTTTTGGCGGATCGCTTTGCGTAATATCTCTACATCATATGATAGCAGACGGCCCTCTGAAAAGTTCTGTACACTCGGAATCTCCTGCGCGGACATCCATATTGTTAGAATTGCTTCTTCATTGCGATTGGTAGTAGCACTAAGATTAGGAGCTCGGCGGAGTAAATTTCCAAATTTTTTATTGAAGCAATCGTATTTTGCAGCGAGAGGCAATGTTTTCACATTAGTAGCATATAAACTCCTATCAAAGAAAAATCAGTGTTAGTCCTCAGAAGGAGCGTTGTGTTAGAGAAATTAATTCAAAGGCAAACTCTTTGCCTTGAAAGGCAAACGGCAACATTCTGAGCTGATGTGCTTGATCACTTAAAAAGTCAAATTGGTGACTGCCATATTTTTACAAAGTATGGCTTCCCCAACTTTATGAAGATATTCTTATAAGGAGCACTTGCATGTGGAGCAAGAGAACCGTAAACGAAGCCAAGTGATGATGCGGAAGGCGATACTGATGGAACGACTCAAACGCTCACGAAACACTCAGGAAGCGGGATGTTCTCCCCAGATTTTCTACTTCAGCAGACATCACTCCAACTAAATATTGGCTGCTTTGATCGCTGAATCATCAGATAGAGAAGTAACGACGTCTAGAAGTTGCTAATCTCTAAACACACCTCTTGCACTTCTTTAAACTGAACCAATTAAAAACTTGATCACAGCCAACAGAGAAGCTGTCGGAAAAACGGGGAGGCATTGCATATTCAAACCATATATAGGTTAGGTGGTCATCTATCTTCATAATTTTTTAAATAATGTTTTAATTGTTGCATCTCATCAAGCCTAAGAACTTAGTTACCATCCTAATATAATACTATGTATTTCTCATCAACAACAGATATTTCATTCGATATAGTTCTTTAGAATCTTATCATTTCATCTTTTCTTGAATATATAGGAGGATATAAGAGGATTTTTTGTGAAGATACTGCAGTTCATAGCTTACGAAAACACAGAGTACAACTTATATTTTTAAACGAAATAGATTGAAAGTTATCTGGATAATACATTCTTTGGGCTAATATCTGCCACTGGTCCTCATGTAGACCATTTTTTTCCATTTGCAGAAACTCAGACATGCTTTTGAGGATTCTGTTTAGCATTTGAATGAAATCCGCTCATTCTCTGCCTCTCATCTCTCACATTTTCTTACAAAACGCGAACAAAAAACCGCCACGTCAAAATAGTCAACGACCAAAAAAGTTGATTGTTGTGACGACGCTTCAATAAGCATATCTAGAGATCTGCTGTTTATCCGCTGTTTTTTGTAAACTACAGGTTAGCTACTATCTCTGGGTCAAGATGCGATCCAAGCAAGCGCATTTGCAACAGTATTTCATACTTTACCGTGCATAAATGCATTTTAAACCATATCATTTGTCCGGAGGTGGAATTCATAAACGTTTCCGGGAAGATTCTCAGTCATCCGCTGAGCCAGAGGGGTTGAGTTCCTCGAACAAAATGAGACATCTCTTGTCAGCTTTGCTGGTACTGACTATACTGACGCATGTCATTCGGACAAACTGCCATTTTTTGCTGGTGGGGG
>JARK01001392.1:712454-772067 GCA_000688135.1 Ancylostoma ceylanicum | reverse complement strand
CCCCCCCCCGTTTTTTCTGTAATTTTTCCGCTAGCTGTATGCTTCACAGTGAAGTACAATTCGATTCAAGCGTATTTTTTTCACTTTGTTGAAATTCTCCTTCCTTACTGTTCCTGCAGAATACAATTTTTCTAAACATCAGGAGCTTCGATTTACTTATTTTTTACTCGGAGTTTCTCATCCAACGATTTATTTTCTTATATTCTTTCCTTTTTTGATTTGTGTTCCACATTAGTAGTTCGCTTACCATGAATAGAATCATGGAATTAAAAAAAAACTACAAGAGAACTCATAAATGGTGTGCGCCAAAGAGAATAGAAATTCGCTCTTGTAGCATACATCCTACAACTTTTCTCAAAGTACTTTTTATATATTTATTTGAAAAAAAGAAGATAGAAAATTAATACCAGCGTTTTCCATTCGTAGTCAAAAAGCAGGTGATTTGTGGGTATCATCGCGAGGGAAAGAGGGGTGTAATCACTCGACTCTGATTGGTGCACAGGCCCCTCCCGGCACGCCCACTTGTTTGAACTCGCACGGCCCCACGCACAAATACACCATGTATTACCGTTGCTGGCCCAAAAATGATGACATTGCGAGTATTTTCGTAGACTAGTAGTGGTTCAGCTCAGGGATCTTTCTCGATCACTTTTTGGTGGTCTTTTAGAAACTTATTTAAGAAATCTAGACCTAGGAAAAACAAGGATGTTTAATAAAAATATGGACGGGGTGAAGCTGGATTCCGTACTGAGGGCAGTGCAGGGTTTCTTAGGAAAACTAGCGAGGCACGATTGTTGCTCCTGGCTCTGTATGCATAATTGAAATTGGATAAACTCGTTGGGACTCCTGGCAACGTTGGGTAAATTTGTGTGTTCCTAACAGACTCACCTTGAGTAATATCAACGATGCATGCGGCGCCAGCTTTACAGTATTACTGCTGCAGTCTTCGTCCTGCCCTAACTGCTACGATAACATTAATGAAGAAGTCGCATTCGCATGACCATCATCAACAATTATGCCTTCTTTTTAGCGTCGTTTACACCTGGTTTCACTTTCGCTTCACCTTATCAGCTGTACCGTTTAGTTTTTTTGTCAGCGCATTTTTTCACGTTGGTAACTACTATGTTTTGTGGTGCTAGAAATCATCTCTCTTGATCAAAAACATTGTAGATGCTATCAGGAGCAAGTAGCAACAAACCAGTTCAATCACGCCAGGGGCAACGCCGTCCTAATCCCTTGCCAGTTTTGCTAATGGATCCAAACTCAAGCCAATCTGCGGGTCTCAAGTGTTTTTGTGGTCTGCCCATATACAATACCAACGGTGTCGCTTGATGAAACTGCGTGATGTCTGCGATTTTGCGTTTTTTTCGTCGCATCTCCATAACTCTCTTCAATTTTGACCATTTTCAAAAAGGAGTAGATATTCGGAATCGGGATGATCCAGTCTATCCGGTGGTATGCTTAGAAGTTGAAAATTCGAAAATTTTTGTTGATCATGTAGAAAAATCACCTGGGGATACAATTAAGAGAGACTCGCTGCTTTGAGTCTCTCCTAATTGTATCCGCAGGTACTTTTGTTAGAATGAAGCCCGTTAATTCCTTATTTTTGTGAGGAAGTTGTTACAGTGCACTATAAATCCTTTTTTCAGGTTTGGAACAAGATGAGGACAAGAACGGTACCTTATATGACCAGGATATGAACCAGAATACCAATTTCATCAATTTCAGGAATAATTTTCACATCTTCAGCTGTTTTGAAGGGAAATCGATGTTTGAGATCTTCGAGTGAAGTTTTTTCGACTATCTCGAAACCTTCTCACTGCGATTGTGCTTTTAATCGCATGTGTATGCGACTTAGAGAAAAAGTACCTTCTCATTGTTGAAACATGATCTTTACGATGTTAAAACGAATATTTTGGAAGAGATAATCCGCGAATTCACAATTTATCATTCATTATGGTTTCTTAACCTTCTGCAACGGCAACAGCCATTGTTCCCCTGCGCCATTTTTCCTCTCTACCCATATCCCTGGCAGGCTATAAACGCGGCCTCGCTATCGCTCGAGCGATGGATCGCTGGGTCTCGCCGTCGTCTGATGTGCCCCGCGGTATTTTCGCACCTCCTGGATGCGACTGTATTTGAAAATATGAAAAAAGTGTTGAGAAATATAAATGAGAAAAAACTAAGGGTTTGTTTTCTCGATAATTGTGGAATGAAATCCATATTTGTCGAGAAAACATATTTCCAGATTTGACCAGCTTATTGTAAAAAAATCTACGCGTAGGAGTTTTTCAGAGTGAATTTTAACATTACATGTAGCTGAAGCACTGTTCATTTCAAAAGTTTTGTAGTCCAGCTCCTACCCGTGAGATTTCCTAACAACACAATGAAAAAGCATTGGGATTTCATTCCATTTCATTCCATACTTCGTCGACAAAGTAAAACTTCGTCGACAAAGTAAAACCTCATTTTTTTCAGCTTTCC
Source organism: Ancylostoma ceylanicum (assembly GCA_000688135.1). Classification (NCBI taxonomy): domain Eukaryota; kingdom Metazoa; phylum Nematoda; class Chromadorea; order Rhabditida; family Ancylostomatidae; genus Ancylostoma; species Ancylostoma ceylanicum. The sequence goes on along the minus strand of JARK01001392.1, from coordinate 769,583 downwards.
ATTTATAAATATTCATATAAATACTCCCTTCCTGTTTTCAGATGCAGTCGCATCCAAGAGGTGCGAAAATACCGCAGGGTACGGCGAGGCCCAGCGATCCCATCGCTCGAGCGATAGCGAGGCCGCGTTTATAGCCTGCCATGGATATGGGTAGAGAGGAAAAATGGCGCAGGGGAACAATGGCTGTTGCCGTTGCAGAAGGTTAAGAAACCATAATGAATGATAAATTGTGAATTCGCGGATTATCTCTTCCAAAAAATTCGTTTTAACATCGTAAAGATCATGTTTCAACAATGAGAAGGTACTTTTTCTCTAAGTCGCATACACATGCGATTAAAAGCACAATCGCAGTGAGAAGGTTTCGAGATAGTCGAAAAAACTTCACTCGAAGATCTCAAACATCGATTTCCCTTCAAAACAGCTGAAGATGTGAAAATTATTCCTGAAATTGATGAAATTGGTATTCTGGTTCATATCCTGGTCATATAAGGTACCGTTCTTGTCCTCATCTTGTTCCAAACCTGAAAAAAGGATTTATAGTGCACTGTAACAACTTCCTCACAAAAATAAGGAATTAACGGGCTTCATTCTAACAAAAGTACCTGCGGATACAATTAGGAGAGACTCAAAGCAGCGAGTCTCTCTTAATTGTATCCCCAGGTGATTTTTCTACATGATCAACAAAAATTTTCGAATTTTCAACTTCTAAGCATACCACCGGATAGACTGGATCATCCCGATTCCGAATATCTACTCCTTTTTGAAAATGGTCAAAATTGAAGAGAGTTATGGAGATGCGACGAAAAAAACGCGAAATCGCAGACATCGCGCAGTTTCATCAAGCGACACCGTTGGTATTGTATGTATGTAGGGTAAAGTTGAACAAAATGCGGAGATTGTTAATCCAACCAAAAGTAGGAAAAAATGTGGTGAGCAACGACGTAGAATTAGAATGCACTCATATTTAAGTGCACCGTCCCACCTCAGAAGCGTTTTTGATATTTGCGTACAGAAAGAATGTGCAGGATATGAGAGTCACAGCTCCATCTATGATTTCCTGTCACAGGGCTGGAAAACCCGCTTTCGACCCTTTCCTTCGAGGAGCATTTGGGTGGAGCCGAGGCGAGAGTACCAGGCTTTATTCCGTGTACTTTCTTACTGGTCATCCATGGAGCATATCTCCTATCCTATTAGGGAGTAAAAATTTCCTGCACTTTCTTGCCAAGAGAACATGGCCATGACCAGTTTGGAGATGCCATCTCACCTTTGCCCCAACTCAGAACCTCACCAAATGAAGGGCTGAAAACGGGTTTCTCGGTACTTTTGTCCTAAACCGTATATGCGTTTATTATCAGAATATCCTGTAATCCTCTTTTAATAAATTTTATTTTTAATTTTTACTCACTATTACTTAATTTGGTCCCCTTACTCTTCTGAAGTATTTACACGAATGTAATTACTATCTACCGAATTTCTGGATTTGATTGAGGTTGGAAAGTCTCAGTTACGCCCTGGTGAATGATTACCAGTGGCGGATGCAGAAAGTGGGCAAGAAGGGGGAGGGGTGGGGAGAAATGGGATCTTCACTACTGTGGGAATCCGAAGGGGAAAAAAGCTACAAAATCATTAATTTCAGCATCAAATCATGAAAAATAAGTGTATTGAAGATAATAATAGAAAACATTCGAAAATAAGATGAGACAAAGTTTTTATTTATGGACCCATTTTCTGAGGGCGGGGGGAATGGTGGGGGGAGGGGCAGTTTGTATCCTTCGAAACCCTCAAAATATCCTATCCTTCGGATTATGACATAGTTAAAATAGACGTCATTAAACAGCAGTCCGTTTCTTCAGGTATGGGAAGGACGATGGAACAGTACTGTACCCGTTGCTGTGAAGAAATTGAAATCAGGCACTGCTGACCCGGTAGATTTTCTTGCTGAGGCTCAAATTATGAAGAGGCTAAGGTGAGCCCATTATTTACCGGCATTCGCCCTTTCTGCAGGATTCCTGCAGCAAATCCTCGATTTTCCAGGCATCCAAAACTCCTCACTCTGTACGCAGTATGCACAAAGGACCAACCAATATTGATAGTCACCGAACTTATGCAAGAGAATCTGCTCACGTTCCTACAAGGCAAGGGAAGACAATGCAATCTTCCGCAGCTAGTAGAGATTGCCGCTCAGGTTTGTGGAAACTGTTTATTCATGGTTTTTCTGGAATTCGAATCCGCTTTTTGCAGGTGGCCGCCGGAATGGCTTACCTCGAAGAGATGAACTTTATTCATCGGGACTTGGCCGCCCGTAATATCCTGACAAAGAGTAACCTCAATGTGAAAATAGCCGATTTCGGTTTGGCGCGACTGCTGCACCAGGAGAATCAGTACGAGGCTCGAGTAGGGGCGAGATTTCCCATCAAGGTTGGTTTTCGAAGATTCTTCTGCATTTTGTTCTACAATTCTAATCTTGTAAAACAGTTCAAATGCATCATTGAGATTACTCCAGGGTAAATGGCCTGATTTGCACATTCGCAAAAAATGGGTAAAATATGGACCAAAAACAACCTGACTGTCAGCATGGAAGTGGGAGAACACCACATAACTTACCCGTGTATCTATAAAGAATGGCCTAACCTTTGCTCATGAGTGACTAGAGGCCGCATGCACCATTGAGATTGCCCAGGGTAAACGTGCCAACTTCACACAGATTCGCCCATCGTTGGCATGGACGTCAACGCGTGACATGGATGTCAACGCGCTTACCTTGGGTAATCTCAGTTATGCATTCAAGAAAAGACCCCAGTCGTCGATTACGGCTTAGCCAAGACCTAGTACGTGCGACCTAATGATCCCGCGAGGTGCAGCTGTAGGGAACAGGGCCTGGATGCATCACTTAAATCACCCTGGTTAACGCGTTGACGCCCGTGATAACAATCGGGTAAATTTACGTAGTGTTGCCATGTTTACCCTGGGTAATCTCAATGATGTATACGGCGCCAGGATTGACTTGCTCGCCTCCTGCATTCGTTCTTCTCTGCACAACATGTAATCTTTTCAGTGGACAGCACCTGAAGCAGCGAACTTCAACCGATTCACGACAAAGTCCGACGTTTGGAGTTTTGGCATCCTGCTTACAGAGATCACAACGTATGGACGCACACCATATCCAGGTTTGCTCTTAAAGCGAGATCCATTGAAATTTTTATAAAGAATAACACTACTTTCAATCCTGGGTGGTGCTGCTACATGCTCTTTCGGTGAAAGCTCACGAGGTTACTTCTCTCTCTCTCTCTCTCTCTCTCTCTCTCTCTCTCTCTCTTTCTGTCGCATATATATGTACGTTAGTTGTCGCTAAATGTTTTCCAAGGAAAGAGTACTCATTTTCTGCCATAGAACTCGTCCACTAGAGAATTGAGGTCGGCTAAGTTCCTCAAATAGTTTTCCTCGATACTGCTTTTCTCCCTACTCATTTCTGTTACAGTTATCTACTCAGACATTCGTGGGGGTGATGGGCAGGTAGGACCCCCATCGCTCCGCCCTTTTTTGAGTTGGGGAGCGTATCTGGACGTCCTAGAAAAGCCGAGCGTGCTGCCCATAACCCCGGTCATACCCCCATCCGCCGGAACCCAATAATGCGCTCGGGGGACAACTGCGAGGGCACGTGGGGGAACGTCTTTCGATTGTCGGGGGTAGGTGCCCCGCGATTTTGGGTCCACCCAACTGGGGGTGGACCCATTTCCACCTGCATTCCACCCCCACGAATGTCTGAGTAGCATTAAAAAAGAACTACGTACAGTTCTTGTCGAAAAGCTAGACAGAATCCGTAACTGCAGAATTGCGGCGGGACCTGGACGAGGGATGTGGAGAGACCATGCTCCAACTGAGAGGGTCGAATAGGTCCCGTCCCGATTCTGCATCTGGGACGCTATGAAACCGCAGGCGTAATCCATCGTCTTTTCGACAAGAACTGTAAGTGCGGGCCTGGGGGGGCGGGGCTTAGTCATCATTTTTCAGAAAAAAAAACCATGGCCAAAGTTATTTTAGTTATCATCATTTACGCGATGAGATCTTTTACCTACACTGACCTCTTTACAGGCATGACGAATGCAGAGGTCCTGCAGCAAGTGGACGCAGGCTATCGTATGCCTTGTCCTCCGGCATGCCCTCTGGAATTGTACGAAATCATGTGCCAGTGCTGGAAAGCCGATCCAGAAAAGCGGCCGACTTTCGAGACTTTGCAGTGGAAACTCGAGGACCTGTTCAACTTGGACGCTTCTGACTATAGAGAGGCTGGCTCTTCATAGTGGACGCTGAAAGCCATAATATGGAAGATTTTCTTGGACAACGGACATGCTGTTGTTCGAACTAAAATTCTGGAATGAATGGAGATTGTGGATTTAGAACTTCTATGCTCTTTCTATTTGTGGCAGCTCTACCCCATTCGTTTCTTTTATGACGTGTAATCCATGAGTTTCCAAGGCGATCGGAATCGCAGCCAAGCAGCCATCTCCTCAATTGTAATTTGTACTCCATGACTTAGAGTCTTAATTCACTCTGTGCACACCTACGAGTATCTCAGGCATCTATCACAAATCTGCGGCGCTCAATTCGCCTTTTCGTGTTTTGCTAGTCACTTACATGTGTTCCTGTTGGATGTTGAATGTGTATTTTATCAATAAAATCTGTTTTATGCTAGATTTTCCATTTGTCTTGTTCTGTTACTTAAAATTTAAGTTGGCTATGAGCATTCCATGGCCAAGTTTGGCGCGAGACCCATTCCGAGACCTAACCATAACGCTGCTCCGGATTGGACGAGTTTGTCGAGCATAAGTTGATGAAAGTCTCTAATTCTTCCATATCTTGTCAAAGTATAATAGTTGTCTGACACGAATCTCTCGAACAAAGCATACTTCTTCATCTCCGGCAAACTCTTCCAATTCAGAAGTGTGGGTAGGTGACAACCTTGCTAAACTTTTCCTTACTAACTTACTAAACATTTCCCGTCACGAAGCTATGTATGTTTGCGCAAAATTAATGCATGTACGGAAAATTTCCGATTTTTCTTATCACCGGTATGAAAATTTTACACTGCTTTGTAGCTAATTTCATGGCCTATGTAAATGTCTCGTCTGATCTGAACGAAATCCACAATTTTTGGAGGATTTTCTATTCCAGAACGAAAGATGCCAAAACGGAATTTCTGCCAAACTCGTTTCTGCGAAGCAAAACTTGGTGGCATCACGGCAGGAACCGCTCTGAAGACCACCATAACTTTGGCGATGAAAGTGTGAACGAATCTATTTTTACGAAGTCGCTTTCGAATTTTTGCACATGTTGAGCTTTGCTTCAAATCTTTTTGTAGTTGGAGAGAGCCAAGTGATGACAATATTTATAGAGGTCCCATTTAAAACAGCATAAGTTCTTCCGAAGAACCTTGTCGTTAGAAGCCACCCTTTCTTTGAGTAGGAATGGGAAGACGAACGAGTACGAGAAAAACCCTCTCTAAGAAATCTGTTTCGTGACCTAGTCGTGAAGCAACCGCGAATCAACACTGCTAATCGTTCTATATGTTTCGATGAAGGATGGCCCATTTAGGACAATGTAGACAATTTCGTACACCAGAAGCCGAAGCTCCACCAAATGAAGGTCACGGTGATTTTGTGTTGGTCTGCAGGAAGAATTTTTCACCACAGATGATTCTCTTTCCTCCTCTTCTCTCGCACCTGGAAATTACTGCTAAGATATACAGCGCGGTTCATACAGGGTGGACCATAAATACGGTAACAAAGAAAACTCGCTAGAAAATGAACTTCGCTGTAACTTGGAGCATTGTCATATGATATATGATCAATGCCTCCTACTGACTAAAAAGCCATACAACCTCCAGAAATATACTCCATTCGCCAGAAATCAGACCCTGAGACATTCAGCGAAGTCGCGAACCGCGGCGCGCAAGTGGTTGGGGCCAAAGTGGTCCTTCGTTTTTCGAAGTGATTTTTTGAAAACCCCGTATTTCTATGGGTGATAGAAGAAGCTTAGGTCTTGAGTACTTCGAATATCTACTAGCCCAGTTGATCGCGTTCTGAGCAATGAATACTCACACGCAAATCCAGCAGGTCCTAAAAGATATTGTTCCCCCATTTTTGAACCAAACGTAACTTATGCGCTGAGCAATGTACTGGTAAAACGCCTCGAAACAACCTTCCAGTTGAGTTTGACTTCAAGGCAGAACACGCTTCTTCAAAAGAGAAACACGTCTTGTCATCGTATTCTTGGCCCACCCTGTAATTATAAGGTCAGCCTCGAATTTCGGGTTTCGGGATAGCAGCATACTCCCCCGCAGCCTGTCGCGCCACACATCCTAAACGGAGACTAGGTGGGCGCTGAAACTGCGAAAGCATCTGTAAAGAGCTTCCCGATAACATGAAAGTGCGAGATGGAATATCATCTCAGTAAGAAATCGAAATGACAACGATCTATTGTCTTTTATGGATGGAGAACCCTGCCTTTAATGCTTCTCACAGTAATTTTTTCAGGCGTCAATTAAATTGCACGTGTTGTGCGATTTATACACTCCACCAAATTTCGCGACTCCTTCCCCAAAAAAAAAATTGGGTATCGGGTTAAGGAGAGTGCTGATCACAAGCATCATGACTATTCAGCATGAAAACAGCTGAAGAATTCATGTTGTTCCCGCGTCTGTGTGAGATTTGAATGTTTTAGAGGCACAAGCTAGAGCGACATCAGACATAGTGGCATTCTCTTGTAGCCTCATGAGTCTTAAGCATGTGTGTGTGAGTCCTATTACAGTTTCAAAGCTTGAGAAGCTCTAAAAAAACAACAAGAACACCCCTAAAATCACCAAAAGCGGTATCCTCAACCGCTTATGGAAAAGGCGTCAAACGCCATGTGTGGTCTGAGCTCACGGACGGCGCCTAATCGGCGGTGTGACGCCTCCGACCAACGTGGGGTGGCGTGGTGGGTCACTCTTTCGTTGCTTTTCGTTCTTTTTTGTTCTTTTTTCAAGTTTATGAATTGCTTCGCGAGAAGAAGAGACGTTTAAACCTCGTGAGGGGTCGTAGTTCAGTTGCGGCAGTCGTTTTTCAGCTGTTGCTTGTTTTATTTCCTGCTGGCAAATTTTAAAAATCTCTTTTCCTTATCGCTGTTCGAATTTTCTGCTCATCCCACTCTGCACCATTATACTTTTTACAGAAGTACTCAGTTTAAATTATTCGGTTTCTACTGTGCAGTTTCCTCATTTGACTTGTAATTTTTAGCAAATATGTCGTGGTTCGCGCACATTTTGTTCTGAGTTTTGTCTTTATGATTTGCTTCCTAACTTCTCGCATATTATAGAATGGGAGATGCCGGGTTTTTCCGAGGCACGAGCTCGGATCAAGATGGACGATTCTCGGACAAGGAAAAGAAGTTACTCAAGCAAATGAAGTTCGAGAACACTCTGGACCGGAAGGTACTTTTGCTTCAATAGCAGAGTCACGTTCCATTCACTTTAATACTAGGGTGTTAGAGCTAGCAGATCAGTCAAGTAGATAGTGTAGAACTTTCTCAATCGACTGTTTGAAGGATTTTCGGCATGGTTTTTTCTAAGATCAATATGGACAAAATCAACTTGGACGTGATCAAGCCGTGGATCACAATGCGCATCAACGAGATCCTCGGTATCGAAGACGACGTTGTGATCGAATATATTATGAGTCAGCTGGAAGAGAAAACTATTAATCCTAAAATCATGCAGGTACGTTTTTGCTTCAAGCCCGAGGATGCTAATTTTCCCTAAAACTTTTTTTCCAGATAAATATAACTGGATTTCTGAATGCCAGACGTGCGCGTGAATTTATGGGAGAACTGTGGATGTTGTTGGTCGAAGCTGATGAAGCCGAAGATGGCATTCCTCGCAGTTTGCTCGAAAAGAAGATTGACGAGATGCGTAAGGAGCCGCGACCAAGCGGGAATGGAGATGCAAAGCCGGAACCAACTCCACAGTCTGCTGACTGGGCCACAAGGTATGTTCTTGGAGTAAAATTTAGAGGTATAATGTAACTTTCGTCATGAATAGGGGGTATGTCTTTTGTACAGAAGTTTAACAAGATTTATACAACGTAGCCAAAACAATTAACTTGGTACTACACTGCCACTTTGCAGAAAAATGATTCTGTAAAACTGGTACTCAACTCATGTTGGTTGTAAAAAAGAATTGGCTTGTTAGGGTACCAGATCCATTTCCATACTCTTACCCATATACGGCGCGCGTCGCAAATTATTTTTCTCCAAATTTTTCATGTTGTGGCTGCTTACGAGTTTTTGTCCATTAATTCTAGTTGGAGATTGCCAGTACTCTATTGGTCATGGGAGCAGTACAGAGCTACTTCATCTATTGTCCGCTAGTAAAGTAGGGGTCTCTTCTATCCATTTTAAAGGCAGCACCCACGGAAATTTTCACTTCTGAAGTTAAATGCTTACCGTGTGACTGATTGCTAGAGAATCACAACAGTGAGTAGAACACCAGGAGTCGCCACCTACTTGGGAAGATGTTGCCATGGACGCTGATGTCAGTGTGGACGTTATCGTGTGTCCGCTCGCACAGACACCCAATTTCGGTAGCTTGCATATATGCGCCTGAAGTTTGGGTAACGAGGCCTACGAATGTCAAGAAACGCGCAGTGGATCCATGAAAACGAAACGCATGGGTGGCAACACTTTTTTTCATGGATTTCTCGCTATTTCATCATTAGAGTTCTAGGTCCCTTGAAATCACAAAAGTGAAGGCTGCAGACTACTCGCCGCGACTCGCCCATAAATCGACCAATCATGGCCCTGCAACGTATGACCTGTTAGCTCAGAGAGTGCCTATGGGAGGGTTTTGTGTGTAATTGCGACCGTAGTGTTATCAGCCAAGCGATTGCCTGGTTCGACTCATTTTTCACACTGGTGGTATGATCCTTTCCATTTAGATGTTTCACTACTGTTTCCCATCGAACCAGCCGATCTGCCGGCCGATACAACTGCGGCCGTAATTGCAGACAAAGTCCCTCCATGGGCACTCCTTGAGCTAACAGACTATACCTCTTGTCAAGCAGCCCATTTTTGTGGTCATCTGAGACCCCTCGCAGTGGTGTCTTATTTGACATTCACTATCCAACACTCTATCAAAGTATGTGTTACACCTTCAAAACATAAACAAGTGTTTTGAACAGAAGAAATATTCCTTTTCGCTGTTGGTGAAGATCAAAAAAATTGGGGTATCGATACTTATTCATGCTTGCAGCGCGCTAAAGTTGACGCGCCGATGTATGAAGCAGTAGAGGGAGAGAGAATAGAAATTCCAAGTAGGGAATGTTCACGGATTCGCCGTCACGGCTGCCGCGTGAAGAAACTGCATTCCCATTTTCGCCACGTAGAGGCAATGCGGAAACTTCGTGAAATTTTGGTGCGAAGCGTCAGCTTTTCCGCGAGCACGAATGACGCCTCTTAGTGTTAGTACAAAACAGAAAGGAGAGTAGTGTAGCTAGTGCTTAATGAGGCAAACCCACTATTGATGCCTTATGATTGACATGGGATTGTAGTAAATTCCCCTGTAAATCGGTCAGTGTACATTTTCAAAGTGAGAAACAAATGAGTTTATTGCTAAGGTGCTCCGTTCCTCTCCATCATTTGTTACGCTATTGCTTTTGTTATCGCTTTTGGATCTTTTTCAGAATCGAAGTGTAGAAAGATCTAATCCCGTAGTGAACACGTTCATACTTTTGAGCATGACCATTCTTTCCTATAGTTTTCATTTTTTCGATGTCACAGTAACACTAATTGCTAATTGCCTGACGTAGATAACAGGTAGTGGTAGCATGAACTTGTCCGCTTACACCACACCAGCACCTCCTTAATGACTTCTCAAAAAACATTTTAGCGTGCAAAGGCCACGAGATGTTCATGTTGCAGCAACCACGTTGCAGTCAGACGTTTTGATCAGCGAATGAGGAAGTAGGGAAGAAAGGGGATGTTCCTCCTACACGTTTGACTACAGTATTTATTTCCGCACTCATGAGTGTATGGTTGCCATCTAACTAGAGGATAACCGGCAAATTGATGAGTTTCGCTTCACAGCTTATTGGATATGGAGGGGGAGCCTTCGGAACCTGCTATGGCACTCATCATTAGGGTAACCATGGCGAGAACTCCATATGTGCGATGTATTTGTTGGATTGCGGTTAAGCTGGCTCAGAGCATTCGAGTTGATAGATGTTCTGGTGCGTTATCATGATTGCCATTGCAGATTTTACCATAAACATTTCAAAATGTAGAAGGGGTAGTAACTGTCGTTATTTGAGGGCATTGTCATTACTGAGTTCTTCTTACAAGGAAAGCTAGAGGACTAACGACTTGAACAGCAGTGTGAGCGCATGCAGTGTTTGACAAAAATTTCAGGCTAAGAGAAAAATTTTAGTGCTAATAAAGTAACAGATTGTACTGCTGAACCTGAAATGATGTGGAAAGGCGCAATAGGTCGTGCGCTTGATCAGTGCGATTGCTACTCCCCAGTGAATGGCAGGATAGTATATTTGGGACCGAATAAAAACCGAACAATTCTTCTTGTCTTTCATACAGTACTATAATGGCCTCTAATGAGGAAACTCTCGAGTTTCGCATTCATTCGAAATCGAATATTCTGGCTGTCGAGTACCGAATATTTGGAATAAATGCAAAATTCGAGTGTTCCAACATTAGGGACCTATACAGTGTTTTATGGAAAGATAAGAAAGCCGTAGGGCCTTCCCATTTCATATACCAGAATGTATAAATTGCTTCCTGAATTGTTTATCAAATTAACAAAATTATTCGGTTTTTATCCTGTTCCAAGTATCGAAGATGGTATGGTTTTGCTATCTCTGACTGGGAATAAGGTATCGTTGGTCTTATTAAGAAAAATGGTTTAGGAAAGGCAGGGTCCAGTGAACTTGTCCAGGTCTTCCCAAAATTTTTTACCACATTTGCTTATGAAACCTTGATAGCAAGATAGTATGCAAGTTGCAGGTATGCACGATATGTATACTATTATCTGCGAATGTTACATCCATGAATGCAGTGTAAGTGGATATAATCAGTTTTCTTTTTCATGGGCTTGATAAGCTTATAATCCAAAATGATTTCGGCTAAGTGTAGAAATCACTCTTGCAGGAGAGTAAACACGTAACTAGATTTCTCCTTTCTATACAGGTGTTGCAGTTAACATTTCGGCCATCTCCCTCATCCTTTCGCAAATGCTCGCGTTGATGCCTCGGTTCTCTCTCTCCCTTCTTCTACTGGTACCCCGAGTTACTAGCCCAATGAGCGAATTTCCTCTAGAATTTAGTTGGCAGTCGTCAGCTTCACTGATCTGAACGTGAACGTAAATTCATTGGATTTTCAGGTACAGTTCCTTATCCGGAGGACGTTACACAGGTCCTACGAAGGAAAAGGAAGTGCCAGATGACCGTATTACTAAAGTCAGCCCCAGAGGAGGCACCCCTCCGCGACAACGTAGAAATAATGCAGCTCGTGATGACACACCGCCTAGAAGGGTGAGTGCCATTTCGTCTATTTATTACCTGCGTAGCTGCCTTGTAATGCTTATATTTTCAGAGAGTCCACGACGATCGAGAAAGGGATCGTGAAAGGGACCGGGACAGAGATCGCGACAGAGATCGTGAACGTGACAAGGAACGTGAGCAGCGCAGGCAACAGCGCATAGAAGATGAGAGAAGGAGGGAAGAGGAGTCCAAAAAGAGAGAAGAAGATAGGCTAAAAAGGCGCGCCGAGGAAAGGGAGCGCGAAAGAAGGAAAGACGAAGAACGGGCAAAGGAAAGGTGAAGGAATTACCGGTTTTTCTTTATCACGCTCTGTCATAGTGGCTAATCAACCTCCAGTGTAATAATTTACAGGGAACGTCGGCGTGCTGAGGAGAGGGAACGGGAGAAGCGTAGAAGGAGAAGCCGAAGTAGGTCACGATCACGTTCACCTGTGAAGAGACGCTTCACGGAGGGCACATCGTCGAGCAAACGCAAGCGGAGCCCCAGTTCTTCTTCGGATGAAGACTCAAGGTCAGTATTTCAACAGTGCACACAATCCTTGTTTAGTTCTGGTAAATCTTCTTTCTGGTTGCAGGAAAAAGAAGAGGAGCAGCAAGCGTAAGTATCGATCTAGTGATGAGGATTCGGAGTATGAAAGGAAGAAGAAGGATAAGAAGTCAAAGAAGCACAAGAAGGTATGTGGCTGTGTCTTGGTTTTTATGATGAGGCAAAGTATCGTGTACAATTTGAAGCCTATGAACCTTTCGTCTTCTGAAATATACACGAATTCCTCAATTTCTCAAATCTTGTATAGAAAATGTTCTTTTTTTCCTGACGTAATTATCGCGACAAGTTTTTTTTTTCGATCCAGGTTTTTGTACATCTTTTGGAACTATTACGAGAGTAAATTCCAAATTCATTCTTCCCGGAACTTGGGCGTAATTCTTCGACTGGCATGGTGGATATAATTTCAGTTGCTCACCTTCACTAACTGGAGCAAAAGGGTTATTCCTTATGGAAGAATTCATTTCTAAAGACGTCAATCTTGATTTAAAAAAGATCTGAATATGAAGTCGCAATAATTTTATGCAGACCTAATAGCATAATGTAGGAAGCGAACAGGTGGTGCTCATTCGTTCCCAAAGGCAATTCCGGGATTTTGGATGAGCTGTTGACTTATTCTATCTCTGAGTTTTTTTTAGTAGCAAACTTGGGGCAATGTTGAAAACTAGCAGGGTTGATGAACGAGTTTGGCAGTTTTGATCATAAATAAGTAACCGCGCGCCATTTTTGAGCATTGAAGGACGACAAATCCGTCGAAACGTCGGAGGTGAGCTTTTCTCTCAACAACCTGGCGCAGCACCAGAATGCTCTCGTTCACCTCCGTTTTGATCGAAAATCTGTGGAAATTTTGTACTGTTTCTATTCTCGGGGTTTGTGCAAATCCGTAGCATTTGGAGTATATTGTTGTGGCAGTCTGTTGCCAGTATCAAAACGCAGTGTAGTTCATGAAATATCCATCTGGGCTGTATTTGGAATCTTGATGGATATTTTATGTTTGTTTGCAGGAGAAGAAAAAGAAGGAGAGGAAGAGGTCTCCAACTCCAAGCAGTTCTTCCTTGAGCGACACCGAGTAGTCGTCGACGTGTTCCTTGTGTTCCCTCAATTGTTCATGTGGTATCTCCTCTTGCTGTTTCTCTTATTTTGTTTGGGGATGATTTCCCTTTTATTCGTACCAACCACTACCTTTGAAGAGTCATGATGTTTTCTATTTATATTTAGCATATGATTTAATCATTCATGAAGTGCGGGCCCTTATGGTTGGTCCGTGTGTTTAATTCACGGCATCTCATGTTTTCTAATCAACCGATGCGTTGCTGTTGTTGAAGTTTCTGCGTTCGTTGCTGTTATTTCTTTTCGTGCATTAGATAAAATATTTGTTTTTTTTTCTCCATATTTACCATAGTGGTTGTAGTGCTTCCACCATTTTCTTCCCACTGTAAAAGGTATTATATGGCTCGAGCATTGCCTATATTTTTTCTCGAAGATTGTAAAATGCGTTGCATACTGGGGACATATCCGAATGGTTGGCAAAAGTCAGGGATCCGCGCGAATTGTTTCTGTATCTGTTGGGTTTTCTGTGTTTGTTCGTCATACAGTTGTCATTCAGACAAGTACTGCTTTTGTTCACTTCCAACTTAAGTGAACTGAATTCATGTTCAACCTACCTGGAGGTGGTGATACCTCTCCACATTTCTCTTTTCAAAAAGTTTCGCTTCATTTCATTCCTCACTTAGCATGGCAACTGCCACGGACCACTTTTTATCGTACTTTACCTTAGGGTCATTAGACAAACAGGCAAACACAAGACATCGTAGCTTACTGTTAGGTTGGATTGCTCATGCATGGTTGAATCAGAATGGATCTTGCGTCAGAGGGTCTCCAGACTCCGCCGATTCAGCTGACTGTGCCACAGCCGTTGTATTCCATGCCGCACGCAAGCGGCGCAACGTAGAGAGAATTAAAGAGAATGGACGAGCGTGAGAGAATGTAAGGAATGTCGTGCTCCATTGCGAAAACCAGCAGGATCTTCGGACATTTACCACCAGCGCGCGTGAGGCCCCGGTAAGACAGTGTATAGGAAGCCTCTGTTTTCGATCTTTTTCCGAGAGACAACAGTTCATCTCTGATCTACTGTGAGTAATATGGTCATTAAATGAGTTAGGGCACTTTTTGAATCACGTTTAGCAATTTCTTCCAAAGTTCAAAAAGGCAAAACGGCCTAACGTGATGCGGGTGCGGGTGACAAGTGTCCGTAGGCGGGTGTGTATCATCGTGAGGGAAAATGGGGCGTGGTGCTGTTTTGCGATTGGTTCGTTCAAATCCTCCTCCTGCGCACTATGGTTTACTCGTTCCCTTCGCGCGCGATTCCACTATACATGACTATGCAAAATTTGAATGCGACCGGGAAGAGTTGATCGTAAAGGGCGGGAAGACTCCGCCTCGTTTTCCCTCACGATGATACACACCCTCCGTAGACGAGCCAGCAGTGTCAGGAGATGGCCACTGTTACCCAATACGCATACATATTTTTATTGCCATTGCATGTTTTCGCTGCTTCCCTTTGAACCGGAGTAGTCTGGGTACTCCGTAGTCGATGCACGTAAAGTGAGCGTCGAATGCGATGCCTTTTTCGCGGACTCCAGCGCAACCGCGTCACTCGCGTGGAATTTTCGCCGCGACAGCAAACTATGGGATTTTCTTGATAGTTATTTTTTATGGTAGGTAAAATAAGTTTCCATGAAAAATTACTAAGAAAACACTGGTCTGCCACTATGGCGGCGATTGCAGCGAGAGCGACGCGGCCGCGCCATGTGCTTCCCGTGTTCACGAAAAACGCACCGCCATCGATGCTCACTGCATGTATTTTGGTCGAGACCAAAAATCTTGACTCATGGGGCATTCACAGACTCAAACGCGTTACAGGCGTAGACAAAAGTCGCGTGCAAGCAGGCCTCAGTCAACAGACTCTCAGCCCCTTGCGAGCGAGCCGTGATATGTGGCTACGACCCGGTCCGCTGGTCCGGCTCGTACAGCACTTTCGCCAAAGGTTTTGCACTATCGAACCAGTTTGATATCGACTGAAAACAACGGAGTCCCATAGATAATCCACTCAATTATCCCAAAAACCAGGACCATGGGTCGCGAATGCAGTAAATATCATGGATAATTGCTGTGGAGTACATGTTAACGTCTGAAGGTGTATTTATTTAGAGGTTCGACCTCTCGTGGTTTATGGGTGATGTACAGCAGCAGAATAATACGACCAGTGCTGGAATAGGGGCTGCCAGTGTGACGGTTGCTGCTCTACACTCAGCCGCACGTGCCGCTAACAAGGTCGATTCGAGCTCAGTCTCTCCAAACGTCGTTAAAGGAGGTTCGTATGTTCATATATTTTGAGAATGTTTTTTGGATCATATGTCGTCATACCTGGTTACTTATTTGGAAACTATTCGGCAAATGTTTGAATAACTGCTCAAGAACACCTATTTCGTGTTCCTTGGTGCACTTCTTTAGTGATTCATCCCCTTTCACTTCAGTTGTGTTTAGCATTTGGTGGAGTTGTCTGGTCTCACAATATCTCTTTTACACAACTTTACATGTGTAGTAGCAATTACTAGTTAAACTAGTTGAAATTTCACCCCTATTGATTAGCCTATTGATTGCTCTTGGTTATTTCATGCGACAATATTTACTTCCTGCTGTGATAGAGAAGACTTGGGTGAAAAAGCATTTTGAGTGTACACAGACTCCCAGTGAATCCGGTTTGACATGATAATTTGTGAGATGTGACTGTTTCTAATGTCTCTTCGGAAATATGACTATTTCTAATGTCTCTTCGGAAATTAAGGTGCTTATAGCGATACGTTTCTTCCCACGCCTCTGGTGTGATTTTTCGACATGCGACGTTGTGCCTCTCTTTTTACTATTCATCTTTTTCTTCTTCTAAAACACGACTCCTTTTGTAACACAACTTTACGGCTGCCTGCTCATTGTCAGCAGCTGGGCGCGCTGACTTTTTCTTTGGTCTGTACTAGTTCTCAACGTTTTTCATTATGTGCCGTGCCCTTTTTATGTTGTCGGAGAAAAAAAGCATTCCGGTTGTTCTCTTGCACAATGGTCCTGTTAGCGATCGATGCTGTGAGAGTTGTCACTTGAGCGGCACGTTCCTCATGACATGTTCTGAATACTGAGGAGGTGGTACCAATTACACGTAGTAACGCTGAGTTGCACTTGTTGCCTGTTCGCTGGTCTATTCTAGTATTAACTAATTTACCAAATTTATGGTCGATAGCTCATAAATTTCATCATTTTAATGACCATTCAATCATTTGAATGAGTTTGCGAAACAATTATTGACTTTCCCAAACTTGTTTTCACGCTGACGAGCACATGCAACCGGTACTTGAGGGAGGTCGCTGGTGGTTTACAACGTATTTCTAGTTTTGCGTACTGCAAAAAAGTTCCCGTATGCTTCAGTATTTTGCGATAGTTTGAGCTGTAGATTTTCCTAAAGCTAGGCATCGTTTTTTTTTTGTTATGTTCCAGCATTTTGGAACGATTTAGCTATAATATTGCATGTATTAACATAGGTTCAGTGATGGAAAGATGTTCGTAATCAAGTGTTTTCTTTATCTGGTGCATGTTACGTTTTCTTATAGTTTTTTGTCGTTTTTTATTAAATTTGGTCCGCTGATGTTACCGTGATTACAATGATTTAATCATGACTGCAATAGTTATACAGTCGTTCCCAATCATCCTTGCATCACAGGGCACCACCTTTCTGCTGAGCCGCGCCGCGCCACCTATGATGGTACATATGTGATGCGGCGCGGCTCAGCAGACGGGCGGTGATGATCGAGAGCGACTTTAACTAGTTTTTTGAGTTCCCTAATTACAATTAACTATACTAGGCTTGTTCTTTGAATTAGAAGCTATGAAGGCGTCCCAATATTTGTTCTCGTTTGGACCTATTTCTGTTCTTTTCCATAATCAGCCCTTTCTGCACTGGTCCCTGGTCCAGGTATTTATTGCACTCCCTTATGAAACTCAGCTATTTTTGACCCTCAATTAAGCCGTAATTTTCCGTCTTCCCGTGGAATTGATTTCTCATTCTTAATGCAGCCTTGCTATTTGACTGGCGAGGCTGTCACGCTTTCTGAATAATTTTCCATTCTGACGTCACTGTTGTGCATCAGAGTGTAGACCTAATAAAAATCAAATAAATTTAATTCATTTGAGCAGTAATTCAAAGATTCATCCAATTTTTATTTTTTATTTTCATTTTTGTTCACCAAAAGATTTAGGGCTCTGTCTTTCAAGAACATTTCAATTTGCCTATTTATTCGAACTCGAATACTCGAATATCGAATGTTGTATCTAATACATTATCAGATCAACTCACTATTGTCCTTGCTCATAATGTAATCCAATTTACAATACAAACCATGCACTATGTTGCCACACTGAGCACTTGGTGTGCAAGATGTGCGGGCGGAATCACATTGAAGTGCAAATGCGTTTCGCGAGGGAAAAAAGTGACCAGAGCTGCTTGCGGTTTTTGCTACCTTGCATTTTGTTTCCACTGTTACCTTTCGGCTTCGACGAACGTTGCATCGATTTCTTTCTGTCAGGCTTCGTAAAGCTGTTCTGATTGGTTCTGAAACTATCTGGAAGTTTTTCTTGTGAACGTTACAACTTAGAAAATAAGAGTGGAACCAGTTTTCATCTGTACTATCTTGTAGACCAATCTATCTGAGACAAGTGGGACTAATCGAATTTCAAATGTGTTTTTTTTTCTAGAACACGCTTGAGTTGGTTCTCAAAATTGACGTAACTCATGTTGTAATGTGAGGTTTTCACGTAATCTCAACCATCTCTCACATCTTCATGTTGTAGTCGGTCGTCCGTTTTCAACGCTCACTCCATCACTATATTTGGCCGTCCCTCTTCTCCGTAGTTGTTTGCCCCATCCTCGCCAATTGAGCACCTGTAGGGAATTTTATCGGCTGTAGCGCTGTGCAAGGGTTTGAACAGTGTATCATAAGCCGATTATGCGCGTTTCTCATGCTAATACCTGACACGCTTTTTCTTGACGTCCTGGAGAGTGAACACTAGAGAGTTTTTAATTCTGTTCATTCCTTTTTACGACATAATTAAAGTGCTTTGAAGTGCTCGGTGTCGCGTCGTTTGCAACGTTTGCGGCTGGTCTTCGTAGTGCGTGGAAGCATACTCGACAACCGGAAGCTGCGGATCTCAGACGTGCACAGGTTTGTTGATGTTCATTAGCAATATTAAGTGCATAATCCTTTGTAGGTGATCAATTCTATGTCTGCTTATCTTTATTTATCAATTTTTTTTTGAAATTTTACTTTTTCTCTTTTTTGCCTCCCCCCTTCTGAAAGAAACTAGGATAGTCTTTTGTGGAGGAACGCTTCTGCTCTTGGTGACTAAGGCTGTGTATGATTTCGTTTTGAGAATATGTTCATTAGATAATTTAAAGCGAAATGCTGAAGTTCTTAGTCACTGTTTTCCTGTTGAAAAGGTTAGCTCGAAATAATGCTTCAATTACGGTTTCTCTCTCCCCCTTCTCAAATGTGCAAGTTTGTCCTCCTGGGCTGGTTCCATGAACGCGTAACCAGGCAAAACCAGGTTAGCAAACCAACTTTCAAGGTCTGGGTCTCCTAACATCGGTTTGTCTATAAGATAACCAATCATGCTGACTGTCGTTGGTTTGCGTAGTTAGCGTTTCATGAATCCTAACCCTGAATGTTTCCTTCAGCCTGGAAAACGCATGTGGAGCTGAGATGCTCCGAGACCGTTCTGTCAGTTATTGTCTTGCCGTTCCGCTGTAGTTTTGTGTATTTGAATATATTTGGATTCACCTCACAAACACTGTTCAATTTTTCCCTTCTTCTATTACGTACCTCTCGAAATTTGCGCTAATTGCTTTGAAATTACTCGATTTAGTCTTGTGATGAAATTGTTCTCATTGCATTTTTTTCTCATACAAGTTGGACCATTAGTGAGTCCTCATATCTAAAAAAAATACTCCGGTACACCTCCACTTTCAGGTTTTATCCGGAGTAGGATTTGCGAGCAAAGCGCTAGGAGTTGCTACTGTGCTTACAGGTTTGTGTCCTTCTTTCAGCTTGCCGCAACCCTACTTTCATCTTATTTATTTACTAGACGGCATATCCGGCTCCGCTCGGGAGTTTTACTATCCCGAGCTTTTCACGCTGATACGGCTAATTAGGATAATTAGGATACAAGTTCATTCGTCTGAAGTGCTCATCATTTCGGTGATCATCACGTCAAACAGTCTCGTTAACCTTTTTTTTTCACCTGCTCGAACATGAAAAAGTTGTTAAAACCAATTAATCGATACTTCCATGCAAAGTAGGTATGTAGTTGTCATGTTCGTGTTAGACATATTGGAGAACCCCACCTGACATGTTCTCATCCGTCCCTGACCGTAAGTGGAAAAAAATCAATAAAATCAATAGTTCGATACTCTAGCCCGGAATTGTTGTCATATTCGTACTCATCGCGCTGGAGAACCCTAGCAGACACGCCCTTTCCTGTCCCCGAACGAAAACGGAAAAGATCGATAAAATCAATAAATCAATAACTTCGTGCAAAACGGTTGCCATATTCGTGCTCAGCGTATTGAGGAGCCCCAGTAGGCATGTCTTCGCCAGTTCCTGAGCAAAAACTGCGAAAAATCAATAAAATCGATATAATCGATGAGCTTATCGATAAATCCCAGCGTGAAGTAGCCTATAACCTCCGCCGGCCCATGGTAGACCTGCATGCAAAATTTGGTCCGGATCGGTTCACTCTCCGCGATTTCTATTCATTACATACACATATACACACAAACTTTCACTTTTATACAGGGTGGCGAAAAAATACGTGCGCCATAAAAAGCGTTCTAATTTTATGTGTTGCCTACAAACATCTAAAGAAATTTATTTTTACACAAAAACAAGGCACAACATTTCACAATTACAAAGTATTTCCGAAGTGTCCGCCATCAGCTTTGATGCAGGCGTCAATTTGTTTCTTCATGGAATCGATGGTGCGGCGCAGGTAGTTAACGTCTAGATTCGTCCAAATTTTGATGAATTTTCACCAGGTTTTCACATTTCGACTCCTGAGTGGCTCTTCCACAAAGACCCAAGCAGAAAAGCCCAATGGATTCAGATCCAGGCTATTTGCAGGCCACAAATCCTTCGTCGAAAAAGAGCTGATTTTGGTCTCCGGGAAGTGGATCGTCGTTTTGGCTCCATGGGCTGTAGCCCAGTCTTGTTGGATGATAAAATTGGGATGCTTCTGCTTCCAGGGCACCACAACTTTCTCGAATATCTCTTCTTGGTAGACTTTTGCATTAATTTTGACGATTTTGTTGCTAAGAATCAAAAAAGTTTTGCCCGTTGCACTGATACTGCCCCAAACCATTAAGCTTTTAGGAAAAAGACTTCTTGTGGCAGTTTTTCGCTTGCGATTGTTCTTGAGACCTGGGCTGAGAAGTTGGAGGTGATTCTGAGAGTATTTAGCCTCTTCAAGAGTGAAAACTTCTTCGTCAGATCAGAGGGCGTCCTCAATGCGGCACACCTTGAAAAATTCCCGTAATTTCTTGCTTTTTTCCTTCCAATTTTGTTTCGCTTGGTCGGCAAGAATTTGTCCGCTAGGTAGACGGTAACTTCGAAGTCCAAGCTCATTTTTCACTGTCATTTGGACGGATTTCCGAAAAATGTTGAGTTGTTTGGCCATCTGGTTCGAGCTCTGATCATCTTTTCGATCAATCCTTTTTTTTAATTACCTCACGCATCTTTCGGGTGTCGACAGTCCACTTCTGGGTTTGGGTTAAACGTCTCCTTCCTCATTTCATTGCTTGGAAACCTTCTGAACGGTTTCTAGAGGAACTCCGAGCATCGGAGGAATTGCTGAGTTCTTCATCCCAATTTCTGCAATCCGCGCAATCACGTCACGACATAGGCAAACCTTCGTCATAGCTTGGAGAACAGATTTTCCTCCCAAAATTCAAAATTAAGGAACAAATAAATATTTTAGAATGAAAAAGTATGCACGATTACTTCATACAATAAATAAAACGGAGCCAAATGTCACGCGCACGTATTTATTCGCCACCCTGTATATACAGATTTGTTTATTAATTGATCACAGTAGATGTGCATAATAATTGCCGCGCGTTTGCCTTTATTTCTGGGATCTAATCATTGCCTGTGAGACCATGGTTATAATTTTTCCTAACTTTGTTCGGGAACTTACAATTCACCACGTGTATTCGGACTTTTTCGAAAACTGAGGTGTTGACGTCATTAGTATTCACCTCGCAGTTTGCAGCTTAGACGTCATAAACGCCTAATTCCTTTACAACACGTCTCTTGATGTGATAGTTTAATTTCCCATTCACGACATTACTGCAGAAGCCATCTGTGGTCGGTCGATTACATTGACTGAAAAAGTTTCTGTTTTTAAACTTTTTTAGTAGTTGGTAGATGTTATTTTAGCTGTGTGCGTGTATTTTCCTAGTCTTCACCTTTATCTTTACTTTCTAATATTTTAGTTTTTCTGCTACGATATTTCTAGATCAAGATATCGATTATATCTTCGTTTTCAGTTTCTGGTTTTTCTCTCTTCATTCTCGGCGTTTCGTGGGCCCTGAACGTGAACACCCCGCGCCAGTTTGGCAGCGCCATGCGCCAAGCGTTTGGAGACTCATTGCGATTGCCACAGAGTCAGAACTCTCAAACTTTCGAAGAGTTAATCCTTAGTATTGAGGCGCAGCAGCAGTCCAAGTAAGTCGAGCTCAGGTATTGATTAAGTTTTAAAGACGTTTCATGGGAATTTGGCAATCATTAATTGAGGATTCTATATGAAATTCTTCTGAAATATGGCTCTGGAAGTAAATTGGAGCAGGAAAATTAAGTGCAGTGCCTTTGTGTGGATTTTTCATTGAGTCGAAATCAGATTGCCCACATTTGAAAATGGAATAGGATGGGGGCAGGTACTTATAAATTTGAAGAAAGGCATTGAAATTTGCGGGGGTTTTGGAAATTCCGCGAACATTTCTTACCCCGTCTTCCTGCGTCATTAAGACTGAAATTTCTCGGGCTTTTGTTCAAGCCGGGTTTTCTGCTACCCGAATTCGCTTGAAGTGATTCTCATACGCTTTCAGTGCTTTGTAACAACAACTCCTTTCAGGCCTGCGCCGGAAAAGGAACAATAGCTGTAATACTGCAGTTGAGTGTGGCAAAAGTATCCTTCCTATTCATCAACTACCTAACCTCCTACCTAAATTTTTTTTATTGTACTCTTCTTTCGTCGTGAATTTCTGCCGTTTGAACAGGTAGTTTTAGTTGAAGCTTGCGTTTTTTTCGAAACTGCAGATTCTTTCTTCTTATAGGGATGCTTTCGTTATGTGTTTTGCTCGTACTACTTTTCCTTGTCATTTTATTGCTGTTTTCACTCCGTAGTAATAGGCCGCTGCCACTTCGACCGTCTTCAAAGGTCTGTTCTTACGCCCCTTCAGAAAAATCAAAGTGAGCAAGAGGAGTGCAAGCGAAAGGGAACTTATTGAGCGATGTTGAGTAGAAGTCGTGCGGAGTCATTCGTTTTTACGTATAGCAGAGAGCACTCAATATGGAATGCCCTTATACGAGGCGAAGAAGCGAGTCATGGTGGGCGTGGAGTGGTCGTCACCAGAGTCATAATTGTGGTCACCCAGTACGTACTCAAAAGAAAAATGTAGTTGTTGAAGCTGCAGACAGAAATGGTTTCATTTTTGAATGTCGTTTATACCTTACTTTCGATGAAGGTGTCATATCTAGTTGGGGCATGTCATGGGGGAGGTTATGGAGCTCTAATTTTTCTCCATTCAAACAGTTCGCTGATAAGTTAAGGGAAGCGAGGACCTAGGAATTTGGCAAAATTGAGCGCTGAATTTGTTTTCACCATATTGCTAGACCTCAGAATATTACAAAATTTTTGAGAGCGAAATTACCGTAGGTGCTGCCTTCAGGCAATGTTCCCATAATCGCAAGATGTAATACATATTTCCGATAGTTTTGCTCCTTCTAATATGTACTAGTTCGTCTTTTCCAGGTGCTTCTAGTCATTGCTCATCCCGACGATGAAACGATGTTTTTTACACCGGCTCTTCGTGCTCTATCGGTCGCGGGCCATCGCATTTTCATTCTCTGTGTCTCCAATGGCAATTATGAAGGACTTGTGAGTTCCACATTCAGTCGTGGTTGCCAGTGAGGGTTATCTCTTCCCCAACAGGGACGAATAAGAACTTACGAACTTCGAGATGCTGTGCATCATCTTGGCGTCTCGCCATCGGATGTCACTGTTCTCGACTACGATGCATTTCAAGATGGAGGACAATGGGATAAACAGGCGCTGAGCTGCGTTTTGTTGAGGCATATGGAGGTGAGTAAGCTGATGTGACACGTTTCTCTATATCTACCATATGAATATCTAACTGCCGCTTACTTTTTCGCTTTTTTATCTTTGGTATCTTTTTTACTTTTTTTCTGATTTGACGAATTATCGGGGTACAAGGCTTTGGGTTATGGTTTTTGAGTTTTAGTATTCTAGAAGGTGTTAGCTGTGGCTGGATCTGGCGAATCCTCCTGCTCAAGTAGGCACTTATTAATCCACTCGCTGCAGCTTTTCTCGCTACTAGTAAAAAATTGAAAGCCGTTTAGAGGAGCTGGATGATTTCCATTTCTGGAATTCTTTTATATGTCATATCAGGAGGTGGATTCTAGCTTAAATCAGATCATACTGAGTTTAAGGCTGGTTTAATAACCAGGCTTTTGGTGGCTTGTTATAGAATTCATAAGACATTTTCCTATTGTTCCTCTCTTTTTTCATCAATGAATCCTAAAAACTATGATTATCCTAGGGATTTTGAGCAGCACTTGCTTCCATAAACTCCTCATACGTTACACTCATCTAAAGGTGTACAACTCCAGGTCCTTTCTGTCGACTTGGTCCTGTCTTTCGATGCTGGAGGCGTGTCCGGTCATAGGAACCATTCTTCATGTTTTGATGCGTTACAAGAGGTTTATACTCGTGGTGTCATTCCTGAAGATGTGCAGATCTTCGTACTCGATTCAGTATCGATTCTTCGGAAGTTGGTAGTTTGACACTTGGATCAGCCCGTTATCACTTAATTCATCGTCAAGCGCAAACTTTCAGGTATCTGGGCATCTTTGATGCTCCTATGTCCATTGCCCGTTCTCCGTTCCACTATTTTGCCAGAGGTCGTGATGTAGCAGCAGCCTGGCGTGCTATGTACACCCATCGCTCACAGTTTGTATGGTTCCGATTCCTGTATATGATCTTTAGCAGGTGAATCATTAATCATTTGTTCTCTAGTCTGCTTTCTATTAGCTTAAGTTAACCAGCAGTGGTAATCCCATCGCTAAAAATTGTTTGCAAAGGACGTTTCATTCAAACCTTCAATCTTTTCTTTAATTGCCATAGTATTAGGTTGATCCGAAAGTGATGCACCAAATTTTACACTTTTTTCAAACAATCGTAACGTTATTGTTTATGGATGGATCCTAGTCTGCTACTTTTTGTAGTTGAGAAGTGGTAGGACATGGGGGGTGGCACTTAGTTACCCAAGACATTATTGACAGCCGGAGCGTCCTGCTACAAGGGCGAGGTTGCATGAAATATCAGATTTATCTCTGAACTATCAAAGAGGTTTGAACTATTCTCATTATTTAGGAATAGGTAAAATCAAGGATTAAAGAAGATAAATAAGGAAAGTAAAGTTATTAGCGATTTGCCTTTGAATGTAGTGATTAGTAGTTAAGCGATTCTTCAAAAACACTAAGACGTTCAACCAAGTTGAAATAGGGGTGATTTTGTCGTTTCTCCAAGATAAAATAAAGGTGTAGAAATAGCGTTTCGTTAAATACTGCATATTTTCGTCAAATACCGAGTCTTTCTGGGAAAATTCTGGAACTTGGAGTGATTTTGGATGTTTAAAGAGTTAAACAAGTAGAAAAGGTAGGTCTAGAGTATTTTTAATATTTTGTTGTGACTACGACGACCAAAAATACGGCATAGTACTACTTTCCTATTGTCAGCTGTAACTGTCCCTGCTCGTTGTGCCAGATGCCACGGGTAGCTAAGCGCCCGCACCCGGTAGAACATTTTACCGCATTGCATTTCTAAAGAATTCCAATTCAAGGCCAAGAAATTCTGGATTGAGAAGGAAAAGTTGGTGCAGGACTTTCGGACCAACCTAATAGAAAGGAGGAGCTTCCCGGTGTTCTCGGTTAATTGGCTCAACCACAGTAACCGCACTAAATGTGAATTGTATCGGTTATAATGTCGCTTCTATCGTACTGCTTTAATGCTGGCAAGGTTTGAAATTGTTTATTTGCCTTGTGATGAGCGGCTGATGGGTTCCATCTTATGGCTTTTTTTTGATTTGGTAGTGCCATTAAGTGTAACATCGCAGGTGTAAAAATTTTTTGAAAACCAGGTAGTGCAAATAATTGCGTTGTGGTTATGTGCTAGGTGCTATTAGCTGTACGGCTGCAATTGATGGTGGTGCGGAGCTGCACCTCTATCCCAGCGATATTTAATTTCCTCCCTTTCCTGCTCATTTGTATCGCATTGCTCCTCCAGCCAATTTTCTGATGTTTTCCATGTCATAACCAAAGAAATAAGAACGGAGAAAGGTTATGCGTGTTGTTTTTCCACGATATATACGCTATCTTGTCCAGTAAGATTTCAAAAATCTCCATTTCTTTCACTTCTTTCATTTTGTGGAAAAAAGTTCCAGCTATTGACGATTCGTTTGGTTTTTGACACTGAGCCTGATAAATTATATTATCCATCAGTGTATCTGTGTTCTAGCACTACACTTTGAATTTGGACATCTAAACCTCTTTCGTTTGTCTTCATAGCTTGACTATAGCTCTTAGGATAGTGGTGAAACTGATATTGTAATGAAAACTATACTGCCAAGGTGTAAAAATTGGGAAATACTCTGTCGTCTGAGAAACTCTGTGGTGGCTCATTGTCTAATTACTCCTAGAAAACGCCTGTGAATTTCACGACTTGTGTGGAATTTGGTGTAAAACTGATGATTTTGGATCAGTATAAGTGCCAAAGCATGAAAAATTTACAAAAAAAATCTCCAAGTTTCAGATATGTTTACATCAACACGTTCCGTCGCATTGCTCCGATCAGTAAAATCCCAGTGGCCAAACGTAAGAGTAAAACCAGCTG
Source organism: Ancylostoma ceylanicum (assembly GCA_000688135.1). Lineage (NCBI taxonomy): Eukaryota > Metazoa > Nematoda > Chromadorea > Rhabditida > Ancylostomatidae > Ancylostoma > Ancylostoma ceylanicum. Next base: position 743,175 of record JARK01001392.1, on the reverse strand, counting down.
AGAAGCTGTGATGTGAAATGACTAGTTGTTTTATGTTCGACACGATGTGGTATTGAGTGTTTCAACTCTGTATTTTATTAGAGATGTAGGAGATTCTGTATTTTTGAGGGTTAACACTGCTCACAGTTATTATCCTCTATTTCTTCCGTTGTTGGAGATTTTTTCTACGTCATGTTGTTAAGGATTAGGATAATGAAATACAAATGAAGTGATCTATGAGTCCCTGAAAATGAATTTATTGGAGAAAGTTCAGTGTGAAAAGGAGTTGGTGCTCCTGATTCGTGAGAGCATCAGTTCACCGCAGTGCCTGGTATGAGAGCCCTATCTGCTCCCGTTGAGCCGGTTTGGGCGCAGGAGACCTTGAATAAATGTCGGGTAACCAATGACTCCGTTGAATAAGTAGTTAATGATTAGGAGAATATAATACATATGAAAATTCTGTGGAGATTGTGAACTATCGGGACCATCCAAAAATTCCATTAAGAAAGTAGTTCGAATTCTTGGGGGAACTGTGAATTCTCTGTTTTTTCTTCTAAAAGAAACCTCTAATACATATAAGTAGCTATATGGGGATTCCTACCCAGTTGTTGATTGTTGTTTTTATTTCTGTTCACTATCGGTTTGTCTGAAGGGGCATTTTCTTCCCCACAGTCTCTTCTTCTTTTTGTCCGCTCGCCTTTACAAAACGGTGGAAAGGAACGTATTTCTAAGTGCTAAGACCTAACTGAACACACCTAATGGCAGTTTTTCTTTGGTTGTTTCACTTAGGGCTCCAGCTATAGAGAGCCTATGGTTTCTTCTGTAGCCTAGGATCTCGGCTGTGAAGAGTAAACTGGGTTATTTGCCAAAAATGGACTGTACGGTGGTAGTTCCAGAAAAAGTTATTTAAAAGTGAGTTTCAAGTTCGGAAAATTAGGAATTCGTAAAAATTATAATTGGCCTCAGCTGATCCAGCAAACTTACCGTGGAAATGGGCACTGTAGTTGTGGCCGTAGGAGAAGTTCGTACATGCCATGCTCCGTTCACGCAGTATACCTGCAACATTTTCGTTCAGAGATTTCGTTTTCAGTGCAGGAAAGGAAGAGAACGTCGTGCAAGATTTATATGTATGTATGATGAGCTTTCGGCGCTTAGCACCTTCTTCAGATCTTAACGAAACGGTACAATATAGCACATTTTAATACGACAAGCAACAGATGTAATGACCTTTTCAATAATTCTCAAGTTCTTGAATTTTAAGCAAAGCTGATCAAATAAATCTTGCTCGAAGCTATCATACTAAACTTGAAACGAAATCGTTATCAAATAAGGCTTCGAGACAGCAACATAGTATTTCAGTTGAAGTAAGGTTTGAATATTTTGAAAGGCAGCAGTAGAAGGTGAGAGGGACAGCAAAATAGAGATTTGGGATGTCCTGTTCATCGTGGCTGTCATTTCAAAAATGAACCGTAGCAGGTGTGTAGATGGACTGCACACGAGCTGTCGGCCTTCCTAGCATTCTTTTGCGATATTCGTGCATCTTTACTGAGTATTAGGTTGATTCTAAAGTCTTGCACCAGATTTTACACCTTTTCCAAACAGTCGTAATACGGATGAAACCTGCCCTGGCAATTTTTGTATTTGAGAAGTAGTGGGATATTCTTCCACATTTCACTGCCAGTGAATTACAGTTCAAGACCAAGAAATTCTGGATTGAAAATCAATGTAGGTGCAAGACTTTCAGACCAGCCCAATAGTTGCTACTACAGATTCCTTTGTGGAACTTACGTTCACAACAAGTGACGGTGGTGCTCCTGTCACTGTCCTCACGACTGCTCCGGCAGCGTTGAAGAACTCCACTTGCATTGTTGTGGGCTAAAATTATCCGTAGGTAACTCATATTTTTGAACGTGCCTTCAAAAACAGTTTCAAATATTGAAAATGACCGGTATTTTTTCAATGAACCTTCTCAGAATTCCTAGCAACAGTGATTGGTCTTGCTAATTGTACTAGTTGTAAATTTTCACGTTGTAGATTATGTTGGTAATGTGAACGTTGATTTTCAGTTCATTAATGAAAAGAGGGTAACTGAGAAGGTTTTTAACCCACACTAATAAAAACTTCCAGTGACCCAGTTGAACATAGGGAACATTTCCAAAAATGTTTTTTTTTTCTCTGCACTACTAGAGGGACAACTGTGGGAATTCTATGTCACTCATTCTTTCTTTTGTTTTTTCTTATCCACTACGGCTTTGAATACGTTAATAAATAATGATTGATATCGTCATCAATTCCCGAATGCCCTCTCACTAGTTCGCAGAAAAGAAATTGCGATCAGGGCTGTGGCGACGGGCGAAAGTCGCCCCATTCCGGTCCGACGTCTCTCGGTCACAGTTCATGTCCGGGTTATCGCTGCTAATATTATCTCTATCCCTAATTCCTCGACAAAATCGGAGAAAATCATGAGCCGCTTCTATCAGTTCGTCTCGAGTGCTTACGGATTTATTGGGTTAAGTCGACTTACGTTGGTTTCCTGTGCAGCGTCACAGAACACAATGCCATCGACGGGGCAGGTGGAGGACATTCGCCTCAGGATGGAACATTGGTGGAACACTGTTGGATTTGTTGGATTCCGCTTGGGTAAACTCGTTGTTGAGAGGATCGGGCAGCACACTGAAACGGTCATTAATTTGATTTATGCTGAATTCGCTGCTCGTTTTGAGGTTTATTTTAGGAGCAGTGCTTATTTTTGTTCCAGCTTTTACTATTACTAATTGCAGCCAATTTTTCCGCATTAATGGAACGTATATGTAGATACCAGACTATGCATTACTCTTCATATTGTGCTCATTGTAATGGTCTTTATTACTAGAAAAAAACCCAAAGGTAAAGTGAATTATTCCGCCACCGTATAAGTGTTTCAGTGCTAAACGGAGATAGAACTATGTTTTTTCTGTTTTCTACCATAGCATATTTTTTTGCCTTTTTTTCGAATGTGGTGGTCAAAAGTTGTCGTCGTTTTTGGGACAAACTATCGGTCTTGTGATGCCTCCGAGAGCAGATACACTTGGAATATCTAAAGAACAACTAGAGTCAACATCAAAAGTTAAAGGCTAACAGTTTCTGCGTGGCCTCCTCGTTACTTGTTTTTTTTTTTGCTGTTCTAGTGTCGCTTAATATTATCTGATTTGTGTGATTTGCAGCGCTATAGTTTGAAAATCGTGAGGGCGTCTGAGGTTTTTCAGTAGACCTATGGAGTCTTAGATTGTGCTGAGGGCATTGCCATGGAATCTCCTCTTCGGTTGCCATGATCACACAGGAAGAGCCCATTTGCAAGCAGTCAAATTGGTTTCTTTGACAGGAAATAAAAAATTGTTCGCGTGGTCGTCTCCTAGACGATTTCAGAAATGTCTTTTCATCTAAAGGACCATCTACTGGTAATGCCTGCGTATATTTTTCTTTGTTAATGCAAGAAGGGAGTTAATCTAGGGCTGGGATTCATGAAATGCTAACCATGCAAATCAACTATGGCTAGTGTGATTGGCTATCTCATGGACTACTTAACGTTGAAAGATGCAGGACGCAAAAGATGGTTTGCTGTTCTGGTTTCGCTTGGTTTTGCGTTCGTGAATCCTAGCCCAGCTGACATTTGTTATGGTTAAGGGTAATTTGTACTAAATGCGTACGTGTGCTCCTCAAAAGTCGCAGTTGTCGCGCTACCCCCCTGTACAAATACGCCGCCCTTCCACGCTTAGATCGTTAGAGTATAATCAAAAACATATATGAAACTCAAACTAAAGTGAATACTTAGAAAAAGGCCTTACTGGCCTCGCTGGATCAAGTCTTGCTACTTCTGTAGCGGCAATTTATAGTCTGTATGGGGATGCGTCAGAAGCTTGTCTGGTGTACGCAAGCCTCTAGTATGAACTGTCGTTTTATATCTTCCAATCGCGGATTTCTGCTCAAGTGTGCATCTCTGGGAATGGGTACCTGTTCATATACTATTTCAGGCAAAACTCCCCCGTCATCCTATTATTATGCGTCGTACCTCTTTGAAGGGCAAGGGACAGCTCTTGAGCCTAGATGCATAACTGAGATTACCAAGAGTGAACGCGTTGAAGCCCATGTTCACGATGGGTAAATTTGAGGGGTATAAACACGTTTGCCATGGGTAATCTCAGTGATGAATGCGGCCACTGTTGTGGTGTTTCGGACAGGAGTGAAGGCCGTTCAGAAATATGTAGCGCCATTGAAATGGATACACAAGACAGTATAGAAGTGGATTTCGTGCATTACAGCAGTGTGCTGGTTATTTATGTACGTGTATGGTAGATGTGATTTTTGAGATATTAAATAGTTCTGACAAAGTTACACAATCGTGAGGCTACCTGTCTAGATTAAAGCAAAACCTACCCGCTGTAGTAGTTACTGTGGCGACACATGCGATGACGACATCGACGATGGCGGCGAACGAAAGTAGGTTCAGCAACATTTTGGATTACAAGTATTCTTTAATTAGTTGCTAATACTGGAATCCCCTTCTAGTTTGATCTTCGCGAGTGCAGAGGGCTCTCTTTCCTCGAGCAAACAGAGAAGGCGTTTTCTTAGTGTTCTGAAGCAGTTCGAAAAAAAGCTGAGCATTTGGTAGCTTTCAGACGAGCGGAAATGTGGCAACAAGGAAGTGAAAGCGTTTCTTCTGAAGTGTCAGCGCTTTTGCATTTTTTCACAAGTTTTCAGTAAAACAATAAAACAATCTTCTTCCATGGGAAATCAGAAATTAGAAACCCAGCTTACAAGATACATATGTGCATCCACCGAAGAAAAAAAAAACATCTTTTTATACATATGCATAAAATGGTAGCTGCGATAGCTCTTCAGATCAGTTATGGAGGGGCTGCTAAGCCCAAATCATTACAGAGAAGTTTCTGTAACCTTACAAAAATGACGATTTTTCGAGAAAGATCCAGGGCTCGGAAAAAGACTGCGTAAATGCCGAAGAAGTACAATCTTGATCTTGGTCGACATTTGTTCGTAAGTCAGGATTAAATGGTAATTGGCTCTTGGTTGAGGCTCACATTTTATTCTATGTTGGCGTATAGCCAAATTATCGCCAACACCTCACCAATGGGAGTCCCACGGCACGTGAAAGGCTCATCTGCTTGGAAGCTAGGCCTTCAATTTGTCAGACAGTAACGAAAAAAATATTTTCAACACCAGACCTTCAATATTTCCCCCTGGATAGCGCCACAAATAAAATTAGATAAAGCAAAAGTCTGAAAAATAAGCTGCGTGTTTTTTGTGCTCATGGCAAATGTTCATGGACCAATAAGCTGCAAATGAGACTCGAAAAAGAGGATAAGATCCACTATCAGGAAGATTTTGCAACAAAAGAAGCGGGAAGTCACTGGAGCGGACGCGTGTCGTCAGATTAGTGCAGATGATTTTCGCGATGAAAAGGCGAATTTCCTCTGATCGTAATGTGATATGGGATCGCCTATCAAAAATGGGGGTAACCGGTCGAAACAAAGCGGATTCGTGGAGCGAAAGATAATCTACAAGCAGTTTCACTTGATCGAAGGACGATTTGTGAAGAGCGATTTTTTAAGACGGTGCATTCTGACCTTTCCTTCTGTCATGTTGGTTCTAAAGAGTAAAAAGAAAATGGTTTATCCTGAGTGAGTGTAATTCGAACAGGTTCTTATTAATGGCAATGTTATTAAGTACATTATTAGCTTTGCAGTATAGACTTCTAGTTGACTGCCTGTCCAATGATGTAACCCTTGTCAGCACCGGTGGATCCTGTCTGGGCGCATGAGACCTGGAAATGGCATGTCAGATGGTGTCAAACCCATTGAACAGCTGAAAGTATGTTAAAAAAATGCGTACCGACGAGATGGGGAGGAACGTGGCCGATGACGTGTCCGAGCTGGCTACTGTCCATACTCCCTTGCGACAGAATACCTTAATCATAAAGGCACGAATGAGGTCAGAGGTACAGTTTTTTTTGTGATGGATAGGAAATCTCACATTAACTGCTAGTGATCTGCCGGTGTTGCTGACGGTGCGTACTACATTTCCAGCGGCATTGAAGAATTCAACTTGCATCAGAGCTGGCTAAAAATAAATAAATTGTAGCTTCATGGGTGGTTTACACCCAATAACCAGGTGTTCTGCAGTACGGAAGAAGCAGGGCTGCGATTCATGAACAGAAAACCAAGCGAAACCAGGTTAGCAAACCAATTTTTGCGTCCTGCATCTCTGAACATTAGGCAGACATCGTTGGTTTGCATGGTCAGCGTTTCCTGGATCTCAGCCCTGGATTTTGTCATTTGAACGTCCCGTTCTTTTGGGCCAACTATTCCGGCTAGCACACTACCCTCACTAACTTTGTCAAAAACTAGCGTTCAGAACGCGGGCTTGCGTTATTTCAGTTCCGAGGCTATAACTCACCCCAACGGAGTGATGTATGGAAAGAACCAGACTTCAAGAACCGTAGTGAACAGGGCTATCACCCCTTATAAAATCAACTACAAATCACTGCTTTGAACACCGAATTTTGAGGGTTTTCAATTTTGCCTTGATTTTGTCGCGCATCACGTGCGTCGGGGTGCGCGGCTTTTTCAAAATCGGGTAGAATAAGAATTTCTTACAAACTTTCTGTAATGCTTCGTGGCACTCTCTTCACCAGTACCCTAAGTACGAACTCACAAGAAATCCCGGTCAATCTCAAAATACTTGACTTCTAGCGACCGTGCATAAAAGAGCGTACCATTAAGTCAGACTATAAGGGTACGTGAATCAGAAATAATCACAATTTCGACGCAGCTCTCCGTGAAAGGTGCGCTTTTCCAGTGGTGCAGCTGCTGATCCAACAGTTTGGAATTTATTCCTGTCCAAAATGAAGACTTGCTTTGCTGGGCGATGTGAAAATCTCAACGTCCCGGAAATGCAGCCGTAGCTGCTCTCGTTTCTTGGCTAGAACTGCACTATTTTGCAAATTTTGCGAAGAGAATATTATTGTGAGGTATAGATAACAAAGCTAATAGGTAAAGGTAAACCAAAAACGGTTGCAATTATATATTTCATTAAAAAAGCAGAGAGTACTATTGATGTGGAATAGATGTTTTTAAGGTGCCTGTATTTAATTGAAAAGTTCAAGACATTTCATGGTTGTCTTGAACGAAAACGATGGAAAGTCCTTGAATCAAGGAGCAAGTCAACTGGTGAAAGGAGGGGAAAAGAAAAGGGAGGGAAAAACGTTGTTGAATAGACTTCGTATCATACTTTGGGAACGATTCTTCACAAGGGCAGTCAGTTATAAGATGCACGAGTTCAATATGTGAGCGTCTATATAATGAAGGAAAGATCTAGTCGCATCCCTGACGCAGCTCAGACGCATGTCAAACGCACGCGTTGGTGATCGGGCGACTGTCGCGCAATTTTCACATTGTAGGTGTAAATTTTTCATCGCTGAATTGGCTAGTTGGCGGCAATCTCAACCGGGAAAATACTAGTTGATAGGTAGATGTAGTCTGTACGTGAACAGGGGATAAAAACCAAAATTCAGCTGAGAAATATGCACCTATTTTTCAAAAGTTATATTTTTCTAAATTGTGGTAAACTGTACTATACTCACGTTAGTATCATCAGCGGCATCACAGAAAACAATTCCATCCACGGGACACGTTGATGACATTCTTCTCAGGATCGAGCATTGTTCGAAACGAGTAGACAGAGGGTTCCTCTTAGGTAAACTGGATTGAGAGAGCATAGGGCAGCAAGCTGAAAAAAAAACACGTGCATTTGCAGTGAGACACTGAACTATTGAGGAAAAAAACTATGGCATAAATGAACCATTGGAGTGTGATGCTTTACGTCTAGAATGGGCGGTGCTACGGCGACCTACGATTGGCCAATGAGATAAATTGGCTAGTAGCAGAGCTGGGTCGCACCGCCGCTCCAGGTATAAAGTTCCACCCCCGGATTAATGAGTTCGTTTTACTTTTACCTCGAAAAAATGGAAGAGTATAGGGGAATTTTTGTTATATACATACTTTCCCTGCTGTATCCCTATCCCTTTATTTGTCTCCCTAAGAAGAGGAAAACGCACCGAATTTGAATCTGTTGGATATCAATGAATGAAATGCTTAGTTACATTTCCTCCTCTCTCGTACTGTTTTATTCCATTTTTTGCTTTGTTTTTCTGGGAAAAGTTTCCAAGTGTTCCAAATGGAAGAAAGGCTGCCGTTTCACCCCATATTCGCTTTTATCCAGGAAATGATGGCAACTTACGAACTGTTGTCGTTGTGATTGTCTGTGTAGGGACGCAAGCCTGAGATAGAGGCACGACGGCAGCAAGGACAACGATAATTAGAGAGATCATAATAAACTCCAGTGGTGCCCAGTGAGCTAGAAGAAGGGGTCACTGACGAATAGCTAGCAGCTATAACTGATCGTATCGGCCGGATCGAATAGGGGCGGATCAGCATAGTTTATAAACGGAAGAAAATTCCCGGTTGATGCCGCGGATCTCTGAAAAGGAAACAATAGCCGCGCCGCCCGCACTCTGAACCCGTCGGTTTCGCTTCCGACAAAGCGATATCATCTGCCGGCTTGATGAACGATGATATATTCAGGATTTGACTACGTGAAAGAGCACCGCTGACTGGTTATCCAGGTCAAATGGTAAAATGTACCTTGTGCTTATGGTAATAGAAGTCCTCCCCTATCTTGCCTGTTGTTTTAGGCAAAATTTCAACTAAAGGCAGCAGGGAAATAAATTTTTGCATCTGGTGTTATGAGTGATTTGAATACTTTGCTTCCATAGACTCACATGAGAGAAACATGGTCCCAATAACGTTGCAGGATCCGCAGCATAGGCTCGGTAGTCACTCCAAGATGACTCTATGTAGTTAGTTCTGGATCAGTGGGTCAGTTTTGAATCACTGAAGACATTTCTCACAATTATGAAGGCTTGCAATATAAACATAAGCGATCGGCGTCGTTAATACCTTTTCAGAGCAGAACTTCAGGATAGCGCATACTTTGCTCCACCTTTGTTCTGCCTTTTGCTAGTTTTGTGGTTTAGGCGCACCAGAAATGCAAGAAATTAATTAATTCCTAGAATTCACTGCCCTGCTGGAGCAGAACATTAGAGAGACGAACGATCACACGCTGCTACCATAATTTTGGGCTAAATATGTACGTAAATGATGTCTTTGTTTATTTTCAGGCTGATAAGACAGCATATATAAGTGTGAGGTTGGGTGACCTCAAACCATTTATACGGTTCTAAATGCAACTCGACAGCAGGCTATGTTAATTAGCGGTCCTCTTTGCGAAAATGTGAGCTGAAGATGTCGTTCAATCGTGTCACAAAGTTTACGCCAACGCCTGTCTCGTGAACGCTTTTTCTATGTGCTGAAAAAAAAGTATAAAAATCCATAAATCCATGAAGTTTCAGTTCGATCGAACTCTTGCGGGTCGCGCTTACTATCATGGTTTGCTACTACGAGAAGATGTCCCATATTTACTTCACCAAAACGGCGATTTCCTCGTCAGAGTGGCTCAGGTGAGTCAGCCAATCGTAAGATGAAAGGGTTGGATAAAGTTTACTCTGAAGTCGTTTTACACTGACTCCTGAACTTCATCGCTCACAAAAAAAGTATGCATTCGGTTGACTGACTGATGACTTGAGCATGACTTGTGACTGCGAGTACCTAGACAATCTCAAGACTTCACTGGTAATCGCCGCGATCTCTACTACAGCTGAAATCACGACCGCCGGGTAAAATGGAGTTGGGGGGGCCACTTGGTATTAGTCGATAATATGACCTGTCCTACACGTTCTGACGTGTTTGCATTTCAGGTAACTATTGTACGTTAGGATAGCTAACAAGTCAGAGCGTTCTGAACATGTCAGCTAGCAAGTCAGAGCGTGTAAGACAGGTCAAGTTATCGACTTTTGTGAGGTGGCCCCCCCCCCCAACTCCATTTTACCCCGACCGCCAGCAGACACCACATGAATAAGGCGAATGAGGAGACTCCAGACGTGAGAGGGATGATAAGTGATGTGGCGTAGTGATCAATACGCATCTTTTTCACTATGGCTATCTCCCACATCGCCAGTTCATCTTGGTCACATCTTTGTGAGTACAGTCTGTTTCCTGAAACTTACATTGGCATCCTCGCCCCGACTGAACAAAGCAGGGCGTGGATGTTCAATCGGGGCGCGGAGTGAGGCTGATCGGCTCTTTTCCAGCAACAGCCGATCAGCCTCTTTAAGGTTTGAAGGTTATCCTTATCCGGTCGATTCCCGCTTGATAACAGTTCGTGATCTTCTCCATCTCCACTTCGCGTTGTTTCTCGTCAAGACACCGCATTTGCGTCAAGAAATGAACACGTGGATGGATTAGTTATACTATTGGATAGCAAAGTGGATAAAAACCGGTGAGAAAGGATATATACCGTTTCCTCTCCCACGGTCAAATATATTGGATACGGCTCCAGAACAACTTGTCTGATCGCATCTGGAACGTGCTCGACCCAAAGCTTGTTGACAACTTGCAAAGTAGTCTACTGTTGGCTTTACAAGTTGTCGATAAGCTGGGGGCCGAGAACTCGTCGGCAACAAAAGCGAAAAACTAGTTGTAAACAAGTTTGAGGGCCGAGCAAGAGTATCCTGAGAATTGATGGAGTCCTGTGTCAGCCGAACACCACGTGGCTTCGTTTTACAGTGTAACAATGGATAGTTTAGGCGGACAAAATGGCTACCAAACTGGAGATGGTATTGTCTGTATTCCACGATCCCCAAGGCCGTTCTTCGCACAGCAAAAGTGGCAAGGATAAGGAAAATTTCGTGAGCAATCCTCAGGGAATTTCTAGAAAACGTGTTTTGAATGTCAGCACTTAGATCGTTCACCTTGTTATTCAAAGCACCCCGAAGGGTAAATTTTTCATCGACAATGGCAAAACATTCAACTCAGTAGATGAGCTGGTTCATCATTTTACAGAAAATAACGTTACAGTAAGGAACGTGAGTTAATGTGCCTTCATAGCCTTTTCATTCGCTACAGTATTTCTTCCTGACATTCAACTGTTTACAGTTAAACGTGCGGCTCGTGAAAGGCGTCACCCTTGCGCCTTGGGAGATTCAAGGCAAACACATCAGGATAGGTGACTTAATGGGTGGTCCAGGTCCCGTTGAAGTGCACAGATGCTTTGTCAAAATGGATGGGAGCGACAGGGAGGCAGCTGGGACCCTAGTGAGATTCTTCAGCAAGTAGTACACCAGGAGAAAGAAGTAGGCAAGACTGTCCACGTAACTTCCAGATTAGTGGACAATCTCCACTTGCATGGCAAGCACTGAGGGAATTAGCTCGACAATGTCGACTTCTCCGAGAATTAAAACATCCCTGCGTTGTACAGTTCTATGGTGTTTGCACGTTAGCACGGCCTTGCTGCTTTCTTCTGGAATATGTGTCAGGTGGGTCACAATTTCAGTACCTATGGTCTGGTAGCCAACAGAGGGCCCATGATCTGACATTGTCCGCAACTACGACCACACTTGTTTCCAGCGATGAGAGAACGCCACAGAATCCCCCTTTGAAGGAGATAGATGCAGCACGCCAAAATAGAAGGAATGACACCAAATTCACATCAAAACCTACTGAAGTAGGCCTGGAAATCAAGCGGACGTAATTGCAGCCAATGTCACATCATGGGCCCTGTGTATGCTACCAGACTGTACCTAGTTTTTACAGAGACATATTTGCGCATTTCAGAGGGAAAACTGAATCTGTACCTGATTAAGCACAGGGGAAACCTCAAACGAGACGAGCTTCTACAAATGACCGTGAGCGCTGGATGGGGGCTGGACTACCTTCACACAAAAGGCATCCTTCATCGTGATATAGCTGCAAGAAACTGCTTCTATAACAAACAGCTGGTGAGGACGGCTAAGTTAGAATGAAAATAATGACACCGAGAAAAATACTTTCGAATGACTGTATAAAGATGGCGCTGGCCCATCCGCAGCCTCGAAAAGCACGAGGCGCGACCGCGCCGCTCAAGCAAAAGTCCTCTTCGAGTCAGCAAACAATGGAGTTTCCTTGATGATTAGTTAGTTTTCTTATTAGTTAACATCGAACGTGATCAGCAACAAACAAGAAAACCCAAATTCGCTACTGCGGCAAAGATTCCATTGGAGGCGGCGCGGTCGCGCTGCGTGCTTTTCGATACTGTGCAAAGGCCACCGCCACGACGCCAACTATACGTCTTGTTAAACGATAAAAAATGCAGAAAACTAATTACAAAATCGCAGTAACTAATTTGGCCGGCTACTTGGTTGACCACAGACTTGTAATTGATGTAATCAAAAAAAATTTTAGGTCAAACTAAGCGGATTCACTCTTGCAAGGAAAGCGCTAGTGTACACTATGAAATCGCTGAAAAAGCTCACGATTCGGTGGATGGCACCTGAAACAGTCGAAATGTTTCGATTTTCACAAAAATCCGACGTGTATTCATACGGGGTTGGTTCCTTCAACTGAGGCAGAATCTGAATTTCATTCAAACGTAAAAATTAAGGTGCTAATCTATGAGATATTCTCACAATGTGAGCCCTATGAAGGTCGGACTAGCCAAGACGTCAAAGCACTTGTGAGTGAGAATGTGATGAGGTGTTCTGGGCCCGGATGCATAATTCAGATTACCCATGGTAAATTTGTACCGTAAAGCGCACCCAAAATAACCCTTTTTGTTGGCACCTACCAACACGTTTACCTGTACATACATGGGTTGTATTTGATCAACTGCTATCCATGGGTAATGATGCCGATGGGTATGAGATTACCCATCTCTTCAGCGATGCGTTCAGGCCCTGGGCACATAAAATTCTCGACGTCTAGCGAAACTAGTCTCTAATTCATTTCAGATAAGAAAAGGACAGGTGAATGAGTTCCCAGCGAAAACACCCAAAACGCTAGCAGAATATGTGAAGGATAAAATGTGGGACCGGAATCCCAGTGCTCGTCCTAATATGTCCACTGTAAGTGTATGCAAACTAAAAGAAATGATCGTGCAGACCATAAATTCTATCGGTGGTGGCGTTGACCTAGCCGTACGTGTGCATTGCGGCTGAATTGTGCTGGATGAACACATAAGAATCCGCTGTTTGTTCATTGAAATAAATAAATAAATAAATAAATAAATAAATAAATAAATAAATAAATAAATAAATAAATAAATAAATAAATAAATTTGAAGAGTGCGATCAGTGGCGGTCTACCACGTCTATTCAAGCAGGTCAAAGAGCGCAGGATAGTTGTAAATTATCCTGAAAAACACGCATTCGAGCTGAATTTTGGCACAGGCGTCCTCACACAGGTTTGTGGTGGCCAGAGTCAACCAGGATAATCAACGGACGCGCTGCTAGGCCCGCACCTCCACCGATGGCGTCCATACTCAGAATCTGCAGAACAAGTTGTCGGATTGCATCTGAAACCTGGTAGACCCAACGCGTGTTAACAAATTGCTTTTGCCTTTTCTTGTCCACAAGTTGTTGAGCGTCAAAGGTTGTCGACGACTTGCAAATTGGTCCCCTGTTGGCTTTGCAAGTTTTCAACAAACATTTGGCCCATCCAACAAATTGTTCCGAGGTTTCTGAGGGGACAGTAGGGCAATTCATACTAAATAGGCGTTCACATTTCACGCGCATGGGTCTACAGGGCATTCGCCCTGGAGTGGAAGTTGCGTCGCATATACGCGCGCGAGCTGATCCATTCCAACCCTGCCAAAAACCAATCGCACGTAGCCTTTCAACCAATGATAGAGCGGTTGGAATAGATCAGCTCGCGCGCGTATATGCGACGCAACTTCTACTCCAGGGCGAATGCCCTGTATGTGATGAACGATAGGCCCTGTCGAGGCCTGACGCAGCTCACACGCACGCGTATGCGGTCTCGCGGCGCCGCGGGTTCTTTTCATTGACGCACATGTCGCGCAGACCGTTTTCCATGAAAATCTTCCGCTAATAGATGCGTGCGTCTGACGCGCGACTAGTACCTAGTATAAATTGCCACAACTGTACCATTACTCTCCATTCAAGTAGTTCATAGGAGTAATATCTATTGCTTCGAAAGTTATCAACAAAAAGAATATCTTCGGCTGCCGGTATACTCCTCGAGGAGTATAGCACCTAGAATCACCGTCGTGTGGGCGACTTCATTTCCGATACGTATTGATTATGGGCGGTCCGATATCGGCGATTGACCACAATCGATATGTATTGAACGTGAAGTCGCCGCGGTGATTACGACGCTAAGGGTTAAACTTCTCGAAGAGTATAATCGCAGCCTCTACAGGGTGGCTGAAAAGTATTGGCGCCAAGCAAGAAGAAACATTATTTTTTCCACCGTGAGCCACGATTACTTTGGGTCTAGCATTGCTTCTGGTACACAAATACATGACCAATCAAATTCACAAAAAGTTTCCTAAGTGGCCTTTCCTGACTTTGATACAGGCCTTCATCTTTGCTTTCACAAAACACGTGGTGCGCCGCAGGTAGTCCTCGATAAATTTCAATCAGCTTGTCTGAGTTCGTGTGCGAGAGATGCTGAGTACATGTCATTTTTAATCTTCATGTCCTTCTGCAAAAATACTCAGTTAGACAGATTCATTGGATTCAAATGTAGAAAGCGGAAGCGTCATTAATTCCCGTTGGAGGAACCTGGGCACGCCGACTCTGAACACACAATGGGTGTCTCGGTACTGTGGGGCAGAGCATACCCCTGCTCAGGAGTCCTGCTGGGAATCTTTTAATTTTGTGGGCGACCGCTTTTCTGAGAATGTCATCTCGACAGGTCTTGGCGTCGATTTTACCATTTTTTTCTGTGAAAATCAAATTTGTTTTCGCTATCGCGAGCACTCATCTCAAAACCACCACAACTCTCCGTAACGACGAGACTGTGACGATTCCTTTTTTTTCTTGAGAGTGGAAGCTCTAGAGGATAGGCTGGTGGTTCTTCGTAGAACTTAGGTCAACTTCTCTGGTGAAAACTTTCACATCAGTCCCCTACACATCTTCGTGCGGCGCAACAGGAAGACCTGGAACATTTTTCTGTATTTCTCACCTTTGATCCACCAGTTATCTTGTCCACCTTTGCCAGTCGATAGCTGCGCACTCTCAACTCCTTCATGGGAATTACCCATAGAGGGGAACGTGTGAGTGCAGAACTTTTCGACATCTTGCTCATTCTGACCCATCATTTCGCTGTTCCTCTTCTTCATGGTCTTAAAAGTTCTCCCTGTGATCAATAAACGGGGACAACACCTGGTTCTTTTCTTGTTAGTGGTTCCTACATCTTTCCATAATTTAAAGGTCTTCTGAACTGTTTTCAGAAGTGATATGATCTTTCTTTGTATTGACGCAATGACTTCCCCAGAGCGCGCGTAGCACACAATAGATTCGTGGTGAGCCCACTATTGCATACCTCCATGAAACCAAACGAGTTGTGGGTAAGAAGGAAGAGCGTTTGATGATGTATCAACCATATATGAGACAGAAATGAAATTACTCTCATTCATGAGGAAGCAGAAGCGCCAAATGAAGCGCCAATACTTTTCAGCCACCCTGTATATTCTCGCACCATTCCATGTTTCAGTTCTATTTGTTTTAGGTTATGGTATTTCTAACGAAATACACTGGAATAACGTTAGAAGTTGCAGCTTCAGGAGAGGTGAGGTCAAAATGATTCTCGCCATAGGGTGGTTCATGCATACAAAAATTTCTTGTAATGACGTGTAGTGAAAATCTATGGCGCGCTTTTCGCGAATTGGGGAGGCACGCGACGCGACCGCGCCGCCAGCGCTGAGATCGTGCCGCGACAGCGGAGCTTTCTGGTAGTTAGTCACTTTTGTTGACAGTTTACATCAAATTTGATGAAAAACTATCAAGAAAACACTGATTTGCTATAGCTGCAGTTCCAGCGCAAGCGGTGCGGTCGCGAAGCGTACTTTCTGTGGCCGCAGAAAACGCACCTCTGTCGACGCTCAGTGTTCTTAATTTATTTTTATTTTGATGCACTGAATTAAATAGCCACGTGGCTGTAAATTTGAATATAAATATAAATTATAAATATAAATGAATACAAATTCGCTATAAAACAGCTTAATCAGTAGTTCATACCGTTATTAATAGTAAAAAAAAAGTTTACAGCACCCTTAACAGAATTAACTGTTTTTAGTGCAAAGTCCATCAAACCGCCTCCGCTCCTGCATCGAAAGATGTCGACTTTGTCGCACCGCCAGGTGAAGAAGAAGCCCAAGCTAATGTCATGGAAGCTGTGATGATTGGAGGGGGAAAACCAAAGGCAGCTCCTGCGAAAGAGCCCGTGAAGGCTTCTCCGAAATCACGAGATAAGCCAATGAAGATGGCAAAGGAAAAAGTTAAGAAAGAAGAAGGTCCGAAAGTGGCGAAGGCTGAAGCGGAAGTGAAGCGTAAATCGGCCGAAAAAGTGACTCCAGTAGAGGCTGAACCGAAAGGCAAATCAGCTGAAGCCGTGGCCTCCGCCGAGGGCGAGGCGAAGCGTAAATCAGCTGAAAGTGTGGCTAAACCGGATGCTGAACCTAAAGTTAAACCGGGTGAAGGTGTTGGTTCGGCGGAACGCGAACCAAAAGGTAAATCTGCCGAGAGTGTGGTAAAGCCAGAGGCTGAACCGAAAGGCAAACCAGCAGAAGGCGCACAGGAGCAGAAGAAACCCAGTCCTGCTCGAGTAGAAGCCCCGCAGAAGAAACCACCCCGAGATGTACCAAGGAAGGAGCCACCAGGCGTAGCAGAACAAGCAGAAGGAGCTCTTGCTGGGATAGTCAACCGAGCTGGCGACATCCTCTTCGATTTTGGTGCCGCCATGATTTATGCGTTCCGAGCTGAAGAAGGTGAAAAAAAGCAACAGAGTGATTCTGCGGAGAAACGAGCGGCGGATCCCTCGGCACCCGGTGCTGCAGCTCCTTCCGATGGATCACAAGAGAAGAAAAAGCCATGACCGCACGGTTGTTTTCGAGCAGAATTCTAAAAATGTGTAGGTTTCAAAATAATAATTATTTATTTATGTAATGATTTATATGACGATTAAAAATAATGCAATATGTCCTTTAGGTAGAATTAAAATAGATCGACATTACTTACGGAAGAGGTTTGAGAAGTTGGACAATTTAAATGCATTCATGCATTGGTAGACTTTAATTGTTGGAGTGACCCGTATAAAGTTTGGTTTCTTGAGTTGTTGTTCAGTGAGTGAATAACTCATTGTCCTGAGATAATTAATATTAGGTTGAGGAACTATAAATGTCTGCTGTCTTTGTGATCATATTTCTCGACCGCAATAAAACTTTTGAAGGTGAGTGTGTGTTCATTTTAAAGAGCAATCCATTCCGCATCTAATGATTTAGGAACTGCTTGGATTCCCTCAACTCCCGAATTTTAAATAAGTTTAGAAGCTGACAGATCTAAAACGTGGAAATTTCGTCAGCCAGTTGTACAAACATACAGAAAGGATATCACAGGTAGAACTGCCCCAAACTTCATGTAATGCCGTAAGAAGAAGTTTGCTTTGCCCTCCGGCCACATCCGTGCAAAAATCTACTCTTTGAAAATACCCTCAAACTTGGGTAACTGAACCGAAATCCATGGTGCCAATCAGTTTTTTCGACTGCATCCATCTGCACATTTGGATTTTGGTCTCGTTCAAATACCGCCTCATAGCCAAGGTTTGACACTACCAAAATTTTGGTTGCATCCGTGGACCAATCGTTCCTTGGAGGGGAAAAACTTCAAGAAGTTTGATGGAACCAGAATTTGGATGGGTCAACATTTTGACCCATAGCAAACCTAACTCTCTAACTAGAGATTTGGTTTCTTGTTTGGAGGAAGGAGAAGAGTCACTGATTAAGGAAAACAGTAGCTCTTAAATTGGGCTATTGAATATTTGTCCTAATAAAAACTTTTATTTGCTCCTCAAACAGACTCACAAGTTGAAGCGGTTCTGCTGTAGATACTCTATAGATGCTCGGATCCGTCAAATTTAGCTCAGGTTTAAGCATTTCTTCAATAATGTATTCTCAACAAACATATCGTCAAGAGCTGCCGAATGATTCTAAACTCACTCCACAACTTCTTGCCACCCTCGCAATTGTCATCAAAACACCAAAAACCGTCGGGTCGAGGTAATCCAAGACGCAAAACGTGCACAGTGTGTTAAAAACGCATCTGTCACAAACAATTGTGATTTCTTCCTGCGGCGCTCCCAGTGATCGTCACAAAAATCCCTGCAAAAACTGGCCAGTGTGCATGTTTGTGCTCGGCATGTTCGCACTGTTTAATTTCGTTGCTGGCGACTTGGTCAACATGAACCTGCGACTCGTCTGGGCGTCTGCCTCGTTTCCAGCTCGGCGCTCGCATATTCACGCTTTCCATGCTCTTTGTTTGTTCCGCCTCTGAAGTGCTATTCAGCTTCCCTAAATGGGATCAGCACCTGGAGGATGGACCCTAATTGTCATCGACTGAATTATGAGCTGTTGGGAGAATGGTCTTAGATTCACCTATTCAAATCAACACTCACTTCCTGGTCTTTACTGTTCCTGAAAACTTCTTAGTTTCCAGTGAAAATTGTTCTCAATGATATGTTAATTGACAGCACATTGTTAAGGAGATGCTCAAACCTGAACTGAACTTCACGGATCCGAATATCTATCGGGTATCTACGGCGGAACCTTTCCAACTTGTGAGTGACCAGATTTTTCCAACAAAAAAAAAAACTAATTTTCAGTACCTAGATTTTCTGCGTTTTCAAGCGTTCGCACGCTCAAAAATTCATGTTTTACGTAATTATTAACATTTCTTCTTGTGAAATATTTTATACGTAAAATAATTTTTAATATGCCCTATTTTCTTAATTTTTAATATGACCTATTTTCTTATCATTGTGCTCTCCGGACTGGGTTAATTTTCTTCAGGCGTTAAAATGCCTCTTGCACGGTCACACATCATCTATTATATTATTAGTCTCCTATGTTGTTAAGGCCCACTAGACGAGAAATCTTTGAATTCATAATTACCTTCGTAAATCGGTAATATCATATATCGCTTCGATAGTAAGTTATCACTCTTTGCGCCAAATGTTTCGTCATTATTTTTGTCATTGTTTATCATCTTTTATCACAGCTTTTTCCTTCGATTTTAGTCTTCAACAATATTCGACACTATTCGCACAAATTCCAAAAAAAAATAATCCTGCTCAAAAAGGTTTGAAGGCCTGGGCCTGTGTGCATCATAGAGATTACATTGGGTAAACGTGTTGACGCCTGTGTAAGCGATGGATAGAGTTGTGAGGCACTTATACGTTCACCCTGTATCTCAGTGATGCGTGCAGACGCTGAAGTGCTAATTTTGCGAATATGTAGCAATGATTTAGTACAGTAACCGTATTGTTAAGCTTACGGCATGAAGACTGTAGATGTTGTACTTGCCAAAATGTTCTGGAATTTTGCACTGGGATTGGAGGAGTGTTGTTCACCGCAATCCCGTACGACTCTTGCATTTTATTGTGGGATTATAGTAGAATTACTATGAGAAGAGTGTTCCAATTCCGGCCAAAACTGGCGACGGTGAGGGAAATAATGATGATAAACGCGCTCCAGCCACCAAATACGTATTCTCCGATGCGAGATTTCGAAGATTGAGAAGCACTATTAGATTTACCGTATACTCCACCGCGAGTAGACAAAGTAAGATTATGGTGTTGTCCGAAAGACCTGCACCAAATTGTACACCATTTCTTTTTCAAACAGCCGCAACATTATTGTTCAAGCCTGGTCTGCCAATCTGTATAGTTTAGAAGTAGTAGAACATTATATCACATTCTATTAACAAAGAATTTCACTTCAAGATAGAGAAATTCTGGAAAAATAAGTCTTGGTACAAGATTTTCGGACTAACCTAATATTTTTAAATTATTTCGGGGACGTGGTAGCGAAATAGCGAGCAAAATTTAACTAATAATATGCTAGTTATTTTCATTAGATTAGATTAAATTTACTCATTGTTCACCCACTTTCATTTGTTTTAAACACATCACCTTTCTAAAACACATCCCAACAGCTTCGCCTAATCTCCATTTCTATACCGCACTGGATTGAGAGATTCTCACGCGTGAGGCCCGACTATGCTCTGCCGTCTTCCTTCATCGAGGATTTGACTAGTAAGCTCATCCATGGTTTTCTGAGAAGAGTCATGAGGCCTCATGCATCACTGAAATTACCCACGGTAAACGTGTCAACACACAAGAATTTACCCATTGTTAGCAAAAGTGTTAAAACGTTCACCCTGGGTAATTTCAGTGATGAATTAAGGCCTTTTACCAGGTACTAATTACAGAAGTTCGGCTTTCATGGATCGATATCTCCACTTTACTAGCACTAACCCTAGCAATTCACTTCCTACGATCGCTAGTCACTGGCGCAACCGAGGTCAAGCTCCTAATTCCCATATTCAATTTTCTGTAATAATTAGCTAGTACAAGATGGATGATACTTTTAAAAAAGACGACTTTTAGTCGTGGGTGGCAAGAAACCATATTTTCCCACGATATGCGGAGAAAGCACCGGAATCAGTGTGGAAGCTGAGCTACTATGGATTATCATGGCTTTTTTCGTTTTTCGTCCACACCTGCTTCACTGACATCAACTCATTCAGCGATCCATTATCGATGTGGAGTGGTATGTTCTTGGATGTTTTCATTTGTTAGAAAGTTACATTTAGTCTAAAGTCTAATTGAAATAAAGACGAAGAAAGGAGAAATCCTTACTTATCTCTTCTTATTTTTTTTTCTACAAAATGAGTGGTAATTATTGCCCAAATCCGCCACTGGATATCACCACAAAATCCAAGGCTCGCTCAAGAATGAAAGGATTGTTATCACTTGAGGGTGTGGATGCACGGACAAAAAGAGTGTTAAGACACAGGTGGTGCGGCGCATGCGGCTGGGACCATTCCACTAGGGTCTCGTTTATCTAACTTCCTAGCTTTTATTTTGAGAGTTTTCTGGGCGAGTTACCCAGAGTTTGTTCACAATTGGTTTGATTGGTTCAGATGCATTTTCGTTCATTACTCTATTATACTCTTCCAATACTCTATTATAGTTGAGCTAGAAGTTTATAAAAAAAACCAAACATTACAAATAATTCAATTAATAATCATTGGTGAAAAGAAAAAAACGCGAAAAAGCTTCTTGAAATTCCATTGAAAAAATCGGAAACGAAGTAAAAAAAAATGTGAAATATGTCCCCCTTGCTGTACAGATCCACATCTTCAATTTTTCTCAAACAAAGGAATTCCGATTTATTCTAGAATGGTCCGAAGGAGTGTCGCCGCCAATTCACCGAGCAGTTCTTTTCATCTATGCCAGCCAGGCTGCCTTCTATATTCACTCCATCTATGCAACACTATACCTGGACATGTGGAGGAAGGATTCCTGGCTCATGTTTGCTCATCATTTCGTTGCTCTTTCTATGCTACTGCTCAGTTATGTTGACAAGTAAGCATTTCCGCTGTTACAAGTTCCAGAACAATGACGCCAGCTCTTATTTTCAGCTTTACGCTCTGTGGAGCACTGCTGCTATTCCTACAAGACAGTTCAGACGCTATGCTGGAAATGGCTAAAATAGGAATGTACCTGAGAAGACGAAAGAATGGCGACTACTACAAGCTCATTGACATCGCTGGAAGCACTGTATTCGTACTGTTTGCAGCTAACTGGTAAGTGACTAAAAGCCTCTATGGATCCGTATAACCAGCCAGGGTACCATTGTTTTCAGGGTACTGTGTAGATTGTACTGGTATCCGTGCAAGTTATTATACGCCACGATATATGGAGCTGTTTATTTGGGTCCGCAGGATGCGCCATTCTTCCCTGTGCTCGGTGTTATGCTGATTGTGATCTATGCCATGAATATCTATTGGTTCAACGTGAGTTCTATTCAATCTAAAGCAAGTGTGTGGAGAGCGAAGCAGTGCACCCTGCCGCGTCGCGGCACTCTGATTGTCTGCGTCATCCCCGCCCTCTCGCTCCCAGTCCAAAGCTGGCCGCGCCGCAGGAAAATGTAATAAAAGCGTCGCGTGCGCTTCCACAGATGAAGTTTCATGGGAGCAGAAAAGTAAATTTTGAATGCACCTTTTTTGACCCGCGGCTACTCTGCAACTGGAAACAACTTTAATTTTTCTTAAAATTATTCCCAGCACTGATGTACGTATGTCATCAAGTGTTACTTCTCCTCATTCAGTTCATTGCTCGGATGCTATGGCGAGTCGCAACTACTGGAGAGGAGCCCGAGGATAATCGTGAATGGGACACAAGCGCTGTGACTGGACTCTCCAAGAGTTCGCTGGATGCTATAGCAGAAAGGAAGAAACAATAGTGGCAGCACTTTTTTCCTATAAATCTTGATAGTCCTCATTTGTCTGTATAGCTGAAATAAACTCTACAATGTTCGCTCTATTATTCATTTATTTATATATTATTTATTAATGTGCACAAAGTGCGCTATACAAAGGTGGATTAGAAGCATAAAGGAGGAAATGAGAAGCTCACCAGATTTACTATAATAAATAAAAATATTCCAAGATGTATCACTGATGTACGGTAAGAGTGGATTATGAGGCAGCTTATAAGAAAACATAATTATGTTTGAACATACATAACATATACCGACATAGGAAACATAACACAAAGATACAGTGAGCGTCGGTGGAATTGCCTTTTAGTGCAGTCGGGCAACCACGCTGCGCAAGCGCTCCGCTGGCGCTGGAATTGTCGTCGTGATAGCAAACTACATATAGAGATTTCTGATAATCGGGTGGTTTCCTTAACAGCAAACATCAAAGAGGATGATAACTGTAAAAAAAACCTTGATTAATCATTACGGTGACGATTTCAGCGCGAGCGGTGCGGCCACGTCACGTGCTTCCCGAGACCGTGAAAAACGCACTTTCATCGACGTTCAGTGGAAACGAGTATAGAACTTATACTGGAACAGAGATTAAAACCTACTCGAGACGTAGTAGAGACAAAAATACAAAAATATTAAAAAATTCATTAGAAAAATATTTTCCAATTTAATAACCAATAGTCACCCCACTTAATGATCTTCTTGATCGTTCTCCACCACTTTCCCTCGATGCACCATATAAACCCCCCACAATCCTATCACAGCTCAATTTATTGTAACCACTATTCCCTTAGCGAGGAGCCTCCGGAAGTGGTTCTATCCTTACATAGACACCTGTCTGGGAGATAGGAGGCAAAACAGGTAAAGTAGTAAATTTGTTAAGAAATGGGTTAGACGTAGAAACTCGCACTAAACATGAAATCGCTTCGAGGGCAGAGGCAACGGGAATTTTCATCTCTCACAATTAAGTTTCCAAAGTTGATTTTATAATGTTATGTTGGATCTATTATTATGACTCGTGACACCCCTCCACCCACCGTGCTCGGAGATGGATTCCATAGGGGGGCATCCAACGACGCCCCAGTTTACGGCTCTCGACCAGTGTCCGCTGACTCATGGTTGTCCTCAGGGGCAACACTTGCTCGTGCCTTCAGGTTCGCATGAAAAAAAACCTCCTTCCATTGGGTTTCAGGTGTGCTTCGTCAATCCCTGCTTGCACACCTCGGATTGCCAGGATATGACAAAATCTTTAAAAAAAAAGAAAGAAATTTGGCCCAGTGCTGCCTTTCAGTTCTCCACTCCTGCCAAATGTAGCGGTTTCCGGTACAGCTGTTTACCGGGATCCCCATTAATCCATAGTGCAATCAATCGGCCACATGTCTCGAACGGCCACAACAGTGACTGATCTCGTCCATCCCGAACGTGACCTGCCACTGCAATCGTGCTCATCGAGACTGGCTTAACGTCGGACCACCCATTTATCTGACGCAATCCCATCGAAATCCACCAGCTATTCTTTTCCTTCCTTCACCGAGGATATACACAAAAGTGCGTACTACACAGCGGCTGTCAGCTGTAGACATCTATTTCAATGGCGGTGTGCAATCTATGGCCAAGTGCTTTTTTCGTTGTCTGCCTTGTGCAGCATTACACAGGTGAGAGTCTTGAGTATTTTTCGTCATACTAATAATTTCTAGAAAATATGAGCCCAACAGGATACATATTACACATTTCATGCATCATATTAGTGTATTAGAGGATTGTTTATCTGCCTGCCATGGAGGAATCGCAAATACCTCTCACGCAAACCCTCGTATCGATTTAGTAGAAGCACCAATGTTTTTGCGCCAGGAACAGGTCCCAAATTGTCTCTGTTGCCTTTCAATTCACGAAATTGCTCGGTAGAACTGGATGGTTGTTCGTAATTCCCTAGTGCAACGCTTCCCTTTTCATATAAAATCTATTCGTTCCTGAATGTGGACTATATCACAAAGGCGCGTGCTGAACTTTTGTGCGTACGACTGTAATTTTTACGCTAAATGGCATGCTCATTTGTCCTACTTCGTTTGTTTAGTGCCGTGCATGTTTTTTATGTATGTTTCTCTTTCTCTAATTTCTGTCCAACACTTGTTTGTGGTGAAACGAGCTCTACTATTTTATTGTCGTCTCGCCTTAAACTTCTTCTCTCTTTTCTATACACCTTGTCAACTGGCGCATCGTCGAGTCGGCTGTTCATACTAAGCAGCGTTTGTCGACTTCTAACTTCAATATCCAAGCAGCTAGGGAACTTTTCATCGGTTTACTTCAACTGTTTTGACGCACTGGCAGAACTTTACACGTAAGGGTCCTTCAACACATTGTCAGGAGCTGGTTTTCCAAAGGTGCTGCCTTCAACTTGGCCTTATAATCCCACTAGGGACTAGGCATGTGCAGTGACCGTCGATGGGAGGTCCTTTTTTGCGAACCCAAGAAGCAGAAAACCCGACCGCGCCGCTTGCTCGGAAATCACCCTGTGATATAGTCTGTTTCAGACAGGAAAATAGTTGAATACAGTGTATCCGAAACGACGAGTCCGCCCAAGCGGTCCACGTCACACCTGGATCATTGCCTGATATCAGAAAGACAACGATGAAACGTGATACGCAGAGTAGATATGATGACGTGGACTGCTCGCAAGCGTGGCTGCCTCGACCGCTTGACCGGACTCGTCGTTTCGGATTGACGGTATGTGTATGAATAACTTGCTTTTCTCTCATTCCCCTCCAGTTGCTGCACATTTTCCCGCGTTGTTTTTCCCTCTGCTGTGTTCCCAACTATCGTCCCTGGTGGACCACACTATAGCAAATCCTAGGGTTTCTTTGTAGTTTTTGTCCTATTTATTGTCAGGTATCAAGAAAATCATCATTTGCCGCGACGACGATTCCCGCGCAAGTGGCGCGAACGCGCAGCGTGCTTCCCTAGTCCGTAAAAAACGCACTTCCGTCGACGCTCATTGCAAGTATAGTCTTTCCAAAAAATACTTGCCTCCCGCTAAACTGCGCGTCGACTGAGCCACGTCGCAGCACGTATGATAATGCATAGGAGGCGCGGCGCGGCTTAGCAGACGGGCGGTGGATGCCGGAGGCAAGTATTTTTTGGAACGACTGTATATCGTTCGTAATAGTCATACCAAGTTGCGATTAAATATGGAAAGCATTGCCTTGTGTAAGCGAAGTTCCGACCTCCTCTGAAGCTCGAGGGTGGTTCGCAGATGCAGGGCATGACAAAGTGCTGTCTCGCTGTTGATGTGTGATGTCTTTGAATAATAACGCAGCGAGTGTCAAGCCTCGCAACAATCCTTGCTTCTTTATATTTTTACTTTGTGCTTTACTGCACCTTTCGTTAGGAATGACGAGTTGCTGTCATAAAATACTGTCTATTCAAGTGTAAAACGGTCTATGTAGCATCAGAGGACTCGGAAACGTTTGTGAAACTAGATCTCCAGTACACGTAATAACTAACATTTTTCATTAAGAGCGGAACAACTCCACCGCCTTTCAACTCATCTATTCAAAATCCTTCAATTACATATTGATTCCTAGCCAGGAACGTTACTAAAACAGAACACTTCAGGACGCTAAGTGCTCCAAAGTAAGCCGACGCACCACTCCCTATAAAAAACCTCCTAGCAGATACAAGTCATTCATGATAAGGTGCCGGACATCTCTTGCAGACTGGGAGAGGTCCGCCTACTCTCGCCGAAGAGACTCAGAAACACTGTTCTAGAGGTTTTACTTGTTTCTCTGTGTTCCTGATGTTTTTCTAGCTTCTCCAATTGCCCTCTAGCGGTTTTCCACAAGAAAATACCGCAGGAAACGAGGAATATTGCCTTCAATGTACTTTTGATTGTTTCCATTGTGGTCACGTAGAATCATTATTCCAAAGGTTTCCGGTAGCTCCGGGAATTTACTCATATAAATTCCAGGCTTGGATGCACCTTTGAGATTACCCAGGGTAAACGTGTTGAAGCTCGTGCTAACTATGAATAAATTTGAGAAATGTTAACGCGTCGACCCTGGGTAATCTCAGTGATGCGTGTAGCCTCTACTTTCTCTCTGTGGTTCCTTTATGGGATGGTCTATGCTCTTTAGATAAGAGATGCTCAAGTGCTCCTAGATGACAATTGGTCGGTTGCTGTAATGACGGATTCCGCACTCCACTAGCCATTGGAAAACATAACAACGCGTTGATTCAGCGAGGGAAAAGGTCGAATTTTAGCTGGTTGCGATAGTGACGACGTTTTGCATTTGCAAACGGACGTCATCGATCGGCACGATTTGCATTCATATCTATTCAAAGTGTCCGGATCGTACTATGGCTGGCATTTTTTGGCCAACTGCCGCGTTCCATCAGTCATAAAGCACAAAAGCCAACTAATCAAACATAGTTTTGAATGCCTCTAATGTCATCAATGGATTCGCCCAGACTTTACACCTTGTCATGCACTATAGCTCCACATTTTTAAGTACGTTCAATTTAAACTAAAAGTGTACTGGAACGACATCGATTTTACGTAGCGTAACCTGTCCATTCCCCTTCCGCCTTTCCTCCGTCCATCCATCAATCGATAACCACTGTTTGTACGACAGAGGTGTGAGGAGCGATCAGCTGGAAAATGCGGCCAAACTCCCTCGTGGGTCCGACGAGACAGCCGTATTGATTCACTCCTCACGTACATATGTCATGAGACAAGAATACTATTGTTGTGGCTGCTAAATGTTTTTTGTGGATTATGTCTGGAAAGAATGACTCATTTCTGATCGCTAGACCGGCTGACCACTGCGATAAGAGTTGTCAACAACTTGCCAGGAGTATTTTGACACCGTGAAGTCTCAATGGGTTGCGAAACAGCTCGTGCGAATGTTTTCCGACCATTCCGACAACGTGATAGCCTCGTCACTCGTTTTTTTATACCTCTCGAAATTTTTGCGTTCCTAATGCTCTAGTGGTTTCCATCGCGAGGAGGACTCGAAGAGAAATAGAGTGGAATGATAGTGTTTAGAAGCATGCAGTATTTGGCAATGTAACAAACAACAAATGGTGTGCCTGCAGTTTAGTGCAAGTCTTGTAAGTCTATGCGTCAGCACTCAACTATCGTCCTTTCTGAAACAGATTGTGAGTGGAGTGAGCTGTCTTGTCTTCTTGAACTAGGCTGATTGGTGAAGTACAAGGAACGTCAATCATTATTGCACACTTCGTTGTGAGAGCTGCGCCATATCACTCGTTAACCCATGTTGATACCATAACGGTTATATAACCCGTATCGTATCAGCGTGAATCAACCTGTGATGTGGGGCTGCCCCCCCCCTCCGAGGTACGCAGTAGCCACTAAACCTTCCTTGTAGTTTTTTTTAGAAGCGGTGTTGTACCACTAACATCGCAGGAAGATTTTTTTCGGCAATGACAACGGCGCTAGTGACGGCCAAGTGGTGGTTTAGCTATAAATTCTCAATTTTCGATGGTGAACTGAGGGTCGATTCATGTTCACACAGAGTGATATTTGCCTTTCTTGTGTTGAAGGCGCGTAAACAGGGAGGGAACGCAACAAGAACTAGTTAAAGCAATGCCCGCTCACTCCTTTTACAGGAGACTCCAGTCGTAGAGGCTCGTTCGCAAGCATTTCACCGCGTCAGGGTGACACTCTGATTGTCTGCGCATCCGCGTATTTCAGTGATATCGCCGCCCTCGTTCTCGTCTGATACTCGTGCTTCTTCTTCTTGCCTGTAATGAGACGCGTGCACGCGAACTTTAACTACTGGATTTTCTTGTAGATATTCAAATACTCGGCTGTCTCTTCATATTCTTGTAGTGATAAAATATGGCTTGAAAACGGCAGAAATTGTGCGCGACATTGCAGTTTTCACGCTAAACAACAAGCGTTCTAGAGATCAGAAAGTTACTGTATGTTCTCACGTGTTCCTTTCTTTTCTCTGGTTTCACTCTGACCCCTCCCCTATTGGAATCGACTATAAAATAATCATGATGATGGAAGAGCGACGCCTTTCCTTGGTGCGGTTTAATGATTCTTCGACAAACTAGTTACTGCGTCAGGTTGCATTTATTTGTTATGTGCACTTCTCTTAAGAAATAATGGGTTTGACGGTCTTTCTTCCTTTGCATTATTTCTTGAGGGTGTGAAGAAAAGAACTATACGGCTTTTTGATGATATCGCATCATTTTGGTAGATAGGGAAGCTTTTGTTAACAAACAAACATTAGATAGTGGAAGTGGCAGTTGTCACAGACATCGCGGTCTTTGCTGTTATGTTTGGAGCAGTGAATGCGTATTAGAGCTGTACTATTTGCTACTATACGTCCATCAAACCACGCTGATGTTGATTTCCTGCCATTCGTTGATATATGGATGTTCTACCAGCATATGTGTTGTAGGTTGCTGTGCGATGACCTCTGTCACTCTCCATGGAATCACTGATACGTTATCTCCGCAATACGAGAAGGTACGTCCGGAATATCTATGTTTACACCATTTTTAAGGCTTTTACAAGGATTTTATTTTTGTTTTCTTTTGTAAATTTGCCCTGAAAAGATCTTATCAGACTGTTCAAGAATATCACACTCTTGGTCGAACGTGCAAAGCGTTTTACGTTTGAGAAAGTGTTACGAGAGAGATGGAAAGTTCTCTCGATCTTTTTCACGGAATTTGGGTTGTTTTACGTTACCGGGTGACATTCCGGACGAAATGTTGATGAATTAGCCTCTAGTTGTTGATATTTGTTTGAAGGCGTTACTTTTCGGTGACATGGTGATTTTCACGTGAAGTAGATACTGGAAATAGTTGGAAAGAAAGCTGGTACACATGAAAATAATCGATATGAGCGATTGAGAGCGCTTGTCTTCGCAAGTCAGTGCCACTGGTTTTTCTGCCCCTGGCAAACAGCGATACTGGCCAGTCTCATCTTTGTCAGGCTGAGCGCTGTCTACCTGCATTTCATTTTTGTATTGAATTCACTTTCCGTACGTTACGTCCCAATAAATCCTGGTCACCATCAATTAAATTTTTGTTTTTGGGATTTTTTATTGCTGGCGTTTTTCATCTTGTAGGGACAGTTTTTTTGCAGAGTATAAGTTGTTTTTTGATCCTTTCATTATTATTGTTTTTTAACATTTGCCTTGCAGTACGCAACAGCGTTGGAGACTGCTGCAGCAGCGTTCAGAGAAGTGGAAACTTTATTCAACGACAACACTTTCATCGAGAAAAGGGGATGGAAGGTCGATGAAGAAAATGATGAGGGCGATGTTGTGTATGCGAAGAACACGCCTAAAGGAAAAATGGTTACCGTCTCGGTAAGTTTATTGTACTTGCATTGGACCGATTGCAGTTCCATTGTGTTTTTAATACTGCGGCTATAGAACAGGTTCAATTTCTTGTTTATTTATTTTTGTGTACTTTTTCTTTCGCCACAAAAGTTCTTTTTAAGACTGAGTTACCGGGAGACGTCGATTCGGTAATGCATGAGACATGGACCGGTGTGGAAGGGTTACCGAAGTGGAATCCAAACATTAATTTCGCCAGAACGATTGCCTCACCTACTCCTCACTTTGATATAATAACAGTGAGTTCAACGATATCTTCTTGATTCTCTTTGGTGCTCACTTCTTGTTTGTGAAGAAAAACTAATTGAATGATGATTTGACCTTGCGAAGCAGAGGTTTTTTTTTCAAAAAATGATACTCCTATTTGGGTGATCTTAAGCCACGCTTTGTTAGTGTTCATGGAAAATAACGCACATACACATACACATACACATACAAATCTCGGGTGTGTGTCATCGTGACGGAAAAAGCCAGGCGACTCTGATTGGCGTATTCGGGCCGCCCGCCACGCCCATTCGTTTGAACTCGAACGGTGTCATTCCCATGACGCATGGCCTATTTGTGCTTAGCGCCGTATGCGCCGTACGAGTGAAAAAGATGGGCGTGACGGGAGGCTCGAATGCGCCAATCAGAGTCGTCTGGTTACACCCCCTTTTCCCTTACGATGATACACACCCAAAAATCTCTGTTTGAGGAGCCTATTTTCATTTAATCGTTTTGAGACTCTGATTTGTTTTTCTTTATGGTGGAAGGTGTAAACTACACTATTCTACGTTTGCTCAAGTTTCGAACAACGGAAACATTTCAGACTAGTCGAGAATATACTCACAGAGAATGATGTTGCCTATTGCCACCCCCCCCCCCCCCTT
>JARK01001392.1:666456-712327 GCA_000688135.1 Ancylostoma ceylanicum | reverse complement strand
TGCCCCCCCCCCCCCCCCCATTCATTGGTAACAGCGCCACATCATTCATTAAGCCGATACGTGTTAACCCTAACGTTCACCCTATAAATGATTCACGCATATCAACTGGGTTAACGAGTGGTGTGGGCTGCTACCGATGCGAGGGTTGCAATCAAAATTGACGATCCCCAAATGATTGTTCTTCTTGTAACTCTCTATATATTTATATTCTTGCCTAATTTCAGTACGGCAACAAAGATGTACTAATTGTTAGCGGCCGAGACTTTGTTTCCGCGAGGATGTACAGGAAAACCTCAAATGGTTACATTCTCGCATCTAGAAGTGTAAAAGTAAAGGAGTGCCCCGAACAGAAGGGTAAAGTACGGTAGGTGTCCACATTTTTTTGAGGTTAAATTTTCTGAAACTAGTTCTATTACCGTAAAATTCATTGCTCGTATGTTTCTTGTTGATTGAAAGACTAGATTTGTCGTGTCTTTGGGCCTGATTGTTGTCCATCTCCAGACAGAACAAACTCATTTCTATGAAAAAAAAACCAGTTCAAATAAACCTAATTCTGAGAAACATCGCGCTCGCTGACATATTTATTCACGTAGAATAGTGGAGCAGACTGCACAAGTAGTTTGTTGCAGGCGTTCGCGTCGTGCTGGTCAGCGCTTTTGCGGATGAAACGTGATTTACATGAATCACATGTGAGTGCATTCCAATGTCCGAGACATTTTGTGAATCATGCACAGTCTGTTAGCTTGATGAAGCGTCAAAATTGCACTTGTTCGATTACTTCGGGTGTTCAATTTTTGGTTGGGACATTGATCAGAAGTCAATATCAGGACCATGAATTTGGTGGTAGAGACTGATTTTTTTCTGAGATTTTTCTTAGCTAGTCTAAATGTTGAATCTCACATTATTTATGTGTTTAAGGTACTAGCAGGTTCTAAGCCATTCACATTGACTTCAGCTGTGTGCGTAACATTTACAAAAAGCTCTCAAAATCCTTTTTTCCAATACCTGATTTGTACCAGTTTGCTCAAACTGGCGCAGTGTGGGGTGTATCTGAGGCAGTTTTTTTTCGGCTATAAAGGTGATACGTTTTGTTCAACTTTCAATATTTATTTTTCTATTCATTGCGTACAATAGGAGTACAATTGTGCAGACAGATGTGCTCATAGTCTGTGCTTTACTTTTGAAATGTTTTTCATGCCAGCTGCTCTTGAACTTATGTTTGCAGTAGAAGCGCACTGTTTCTTTATTTCTTTATCTCGTCATTTTTTTATGAGATCAGCACTGAGTATTTCTGGAATAAGGAATACACTCACTGACACCTCTTCAAATGGTCTATCGTATTAAATTCTTCCAGAGAGTTACACATCTCTCAATACATTTATTTCAGAGCGGAATTGATATTGGCTGGTGCACAGTTCAGGCCACATCCAGAGAAAAAGGATGTTACTCTAGTGGATGTGGTCATGCTTGCTGATCTCAAAGGATTTCTTCCAAGATTTGTCGTGAATCAGGTGGGTTGCATTTCCCTAACATTTATGCTTGTTTTTTCTTTAGTTTTCAGTTGTTTACTTATTCCAGGTACTTGGCAGAATAATGCTGATGGATACTGAAGAGAATAGGCGACATTTTGAAAGTATAAGAGACAGGCGGGAACAAAGCGTGAAGAACTGAAGTCTTTCACTGTTAACTGCTCAGAGTTGAATACGTGTATGAAACTATGATTCTTATACATATATTATATAGTTGTTATGAGATAAATAGTTTATAGCAATGTTGAATGTTTTACAGCGAAGATAGGTGAATTGATTTTATGATGGCTAGCACAACATCTTGAAGATTAAAGCACTCGGGTTACATATTCAGGGTTAAATTTTTTGAATGCATCCTGGAAAAGACTAGGATCCCGGCACTGAGCCTTCGCAGTCACGTACGTGAGATCCAGCATAGTATTAGAAGAGAGTTACATTCTAAGTGTTGGGGATTGTGGAGTGCCATATAGTGCAGCTGGAGGCAGGTAGTAGGAGTTGCGAGGGAGTACCAGCGCTCGGACGCATCACCAGGCTTTGAAATTATCCATGGTAAATGTGCTAGTGTACCAAAATTTACCCTTCACTTGGGAGCCATTAACGTGATTACTTAAGCATAACCTTGTCTACCCAGCTGCTACCCACGGTTATGAGATCAGGTATCCCTCTAGTGCATCCGCGGCCGCATGCATCATTGGAATTATCCATGGTAAATGTGTTAATATCACACAAGTTCACGTTTCACTAGCATGGACGTTAACCCCGGGTGGATCGCAATAGTGGATCCAGAATCGGGCCCACCTTCCGCTGTGACCAAACCTTCCACACGGTAAAAATAGTATAACTCATTGAATTTGGTGGGTCATCCTTACCCAACAAATTACGGGTCTAGGATGTGCGCTACTCGTGTGGATGGTCACCCACATCTGTAAGAAGGCTTGACCCAAGCGAATACAGACGTTCCTCAAGTGTTGATGCTGCATTCCGGCACAAATACTCGATGCAAGCCGCAGATCAGCAAGCACGTATCGAAGTTTTGATTTATATCCGTCCTCGAAACTTTTATTACTATCTGCTCCGGCGATAAGACTCAAGAATTCAGCCTTATTCGATTCAAAAGCCAATCATGAAATATCTGAAAAATTCAGCTACGTCAGGGCTCTCTGCGATGACTCAAATGGTAAGTTTTAATTATCTAGCAATCAGCTGATGACAAACATGGTGACATGAAGTGAGAAATTTATTACTGAATCATTGCGGAATTCCCTAGCCTGATTTGATTCCATCAGCAAGTGAACCACATAAATATGGTCACATAGGAGCACGAATTCGACATTTCAGCTGCTTCTTAGTCTCACTGACTATCAACCCCAAGTTTAAGCCCTTCAGAAATTTGTTCCAGAATGTGGTTACTGATTATAACTGGTATTTTACCGCTCGTATTCGGTAATCGTCTGCTGATAACATTAAATTGGCCCAATTCAACAAACCAGCAGCAAGGGGTTGGCAGTCAGTTTGGTTTCCAGCAAGCAGGTGGATGGCAAGGTGAGGATTTCATGGAGATCTCAGACGGCATCCTTCAACATCTGCATTGTGGTTCATGGGAAATTTTCTGCGCATTTTTCGATGCGGACGTCGCAAGATTGGGATTAGATGCTACTCAGCAGGGTGCGACAGTAATCATAAAAAAGGAAATTTTTTAAAATAGCTGTGTAGAAGATGTGAACTAACAACTGCGTTACGCAACTTCCCGTTACGCAACTTCGGACGTAAAACCGGATCTATATGAATGGTTTTATAATCAACGCATTCCACATTGTAGCAATAAAATATTTCTGGAGAAAGCCCTGAACCCTGGTCACGCAAGATGAACTTTGATTCGAGTTTTCCAGCGTCGAGGCTGCAAATTCAAGCCGAAGGACTTTGGACGCTGTGTCGGGGCGATCGTCTTCATGTTCAGCTTGGCCTGTGCTCTTCACATTTCATTGAGTGCTCTCGGAGTGGCGGTGGTGGTTTCGTCGTGAGGACATGCCCATTCAAATCCTACGTAAGTGATCTGCACTTCCCTGTGCCCAGAGCTTTATACAGTATATGAGACATTTGTTTATGAGAGCCTGGAACTGGCTTTTCCGGTTTAATCAACACAGCAGAATTCAGCTTTTTTTTCCAAAAATATCTGCTAAGACCATGCCGAGTAGTTGCGGTATGTAGCGATTTGAGGATCTCTTCGAAAAATCCTCCATTGCAAATTTGGGAATATATCGTAAAACAAAAGCTATACCCAAGTTCAGTCTTGGAAATACGTAGAATATGCGGTCCTCCAGTAACTACAGTTGTGTCATGCAAAGATTACCTGTGATTATTATCCAAGCATATTTAGGGGAACTTTTACTAGATGGGTTCGTTTGTCGCTTGTCAGAAATATTTATTTATTTATGAAATGCACTCGTGGTGCTCTAAACACAGGATTAAGTGGAAGGAAAAACGCAATACAAAACTAGAGAAGGACAAAAAAATTTCAAAAAAGTCCTTCAATCTACGGAAACAGCGCTGTAGGTATTACTGCAATTACAAAACACATACTAAATACCTTTCTCTAGCGTCTCCACCTAAATATTTATCAGTAGATGAAATTCCTGTGAGGTATGCTACTATCAGGAATTACCGTTCATAGGGATTTCGTATAAAAGGCGATATGGATAAAAATGCCCTTTTCAATTATGTACGCATACATTTGTTGAGAATTTTCTAGGAGTCGGTCGCTTATTCTTTTTTCCTTCTTGAATATTGTTTAGACCAACCTTGAATACTGCACATAAAACTACAGGTATTCATGAACGGGCAATGCCTACCTGCCCACCAGTTCAAAGAATGCCACGACTACGTCCTGAACGTCATCAATGAGGAGACGAAACACCTCGTTGAAGTAAGTTCTATACTTATGTTCTACTCATCCAAACGATGGATTTACAGAGCGAATCCTTCTGCGCGAACGGTGCCGGAATTTATCGCGGGAACAACGGACCGCATTTTGATCAGTGTTCTCGTCAAGCTCTCATTTGTCATCCCAATAGGAGAGACGCCATATCGCTTCTATGTTTATCTGGTAAAAGACGACTCTTTCTTGGATTAATGCGCGAGAAAGCTTTATTACATAGGTCAAACTCTAACTGAGAACCTCGAGTGCGTCGCTGCACCACGCACCTGTCACTCTGGGCTTGAAGTGACCGCACCTATACGTGAATTCTTCCTGCAAAGAGCTTGCAGCGCAGGTTGGGTAGGAAAAAGGCCAGCTGGTGCTCCAGGAAATTCTGATTTGAAGCAATACCAGCCGGAAAGCCAGTGTGCTTCATGGTACGTTAATATATAAGATTAAAAAAGGTACAATGGACACAATGCCTTAATGTAGGCTAAGTTTCAAGAAATGTTTCAGATTTTTAGTGTTTCGGATTTGCATTGCCCTTGTATGTAAAAGTATGGAGCTTGAGGGATCGAGAGATCACCATAGTGCCTTGCTATGGACTATAAACGTGCAATTTTTTTTCTTTTCTCAGGTATGTTATGTGCCAGCCGCGACCTCATATCATCCACTGTGGATCAGGAGAAATTTTCGACCGTCATCAGGAGAAATGCAGAAAGTGGCACGCCGGTGACGTGTGCGCGATGTCCGGAGTCTGCACGTGAGTTCTAGAGTCACAAGATATTATACCAATTTTGGCCGTAGTTTTTGTCCTAAAATCGTCCCCGGGTTACATGCATTGAGTACTGTAAGACCATTAACCGAAATTGGTATTCTACAATCCTCGGCTGTAGTCGAGTCGAAATTAAGGATGGACTGGGATCCGCATTCAGTGAACTTAACCGTGGGATGGATGACAGAGTGGGCATACACATGTACATAAAGTGGACGTCAATGGCGGTGACCCGTCTGCGGCCTCGAAAAACACGCGGCGCGACCGCGCCGCTCACGGTGGAATCGTCACCGCGGTGGCGAATCTGGGTTTTCTTGAGAGTTGTTCATCACATTTGATGGTAACTAATAAGAAAACTGACTGACTATCAAGAAAATCCCATAACTTGATGTCCCGGAGAGGATTCCTGCTCGAGCGGCGCGGTGGCACCGCGTGCTTTTCGAGGCCGCAGACGGGTCACCGCCATTGACGCCCACTGTACTTATATCCATGGTCGGTGGGTTTTATCCACTGCAATGGACAGTATACCATTTTTCCTGCGATCAGCGTCTTCCGATGGCTCCAATCACATATGTGAAAACTACGAGGAAGATTTGAATAGATTACCGTCTTAACAAATTCAAATTCACTACATGGATTCGTGACACTTAAAGAATTTGCTCATTTCACGTGCTTTAAAGGCAGCACCCACGGAAATCCTCACTTTCAAGATGAGTCGTTCTCCGTGTGGTCGGCTGCCAGAGAATCACAATGGTAACTTGAACACAGAAGAAAGCGGCCCATCTGTGGAGATACTGCCGTGGACACAGAGCCGAGCGTGGCCATTTTGATGTCCGCCACGCCAGTTAACGCTATTGATTTGGCATGTTACGAGTGGTCTAGCCTAACGTATCATGTTGCATGAAGAATTTTGTACAGTGTAGGGCATGAAATGCGCACCATCCACAAGAATTCATGACGACACGCGCTTATATCTTCAGCGGAAAACTCGTCCGCGCTGTGGACGCATGAGAAACAGCGCCTTCCTTTCTCGTCTTCGGGCGTGTTTCACGCTGTTTCATCACTGCCTATGAGTCCATCGTCCCTGAAAACCTCGAAAGTCCGCTACATCTCCAACACAAAAATTTCCGTGGGTGCTGCCTTTAATGAAAATTGCGATAGAAAGAAGGTGTCGCTGCAACCTTTGAATTTTGGCTTCCATTCATTTTGGACAGGCGTAAACTACAGACCATGTTTCCGAAAATTATTTGGAAGAAAATAAAATTTGGTTTCAATAAGAAGATGAACAGTAGAATTACGAAATGGGATAGGAATATCATCAGCACCTTCTTAATGCAGCGTCCTTCAAAAATCTCACTTCAATGACATCATGACCCTACTAGTACATGAGCAATGTTCAGAGGACGCGAATGGCAATCGGTTCCCATTGGCAAATGCCAGAGCCAGTTCATCTACTGTGAAGGTTCCGCTGGTAAGCTGTACTCGTGCGGTGACGGAATGGTGTTTGACGGGGAATGCAAGCCAAGAGAGACGGTCAGCGAATGCGATCTCTGCAAGGAGGGTGAGCGAAGGCCAAGTAGTTCTTGCAATGAGGTAGGGTTATGAGCACTGAGCTATCGGGATGAGCCTATAAGGTAGCGCTCACTGCAGTACTACGAGTGCGCATGGAAAAATCGTGCACTGAACTGGCAGCAACGGAAATGTGGCTCCGGCGAAGCGTTCAACGACTACATGAAAGCGTGCCAGAAGGACTACACATGTGCTGCAGCAAAAACTGTCAGTGCCACTGCCCTGTACTTCTCTATAATTCGCGAAGTTTTCAACAGGACCACGGTTTTTCAGGCAACCATTGTATTTTTTTTTCAGTGTATCCACGGCTCCAGCTTCGCTGTGAACTGTCGCGACTATATGTATTGTACTGGAGAACGCTATGAGGTGAGAGCGAATGCCGCCTATTTTGTGGATCATGGAGCGTTGCACCAAGGTAAAAAAAAGTGCGGCTGAGCTCTGTGATTGGTTAATTCATCCTCCCGGCCAATTGAAGAGCGCTACTGCGCCCATTTCTCTTTGTGCCTTAGGAGTTCATCCCTTCGTTTCCAGCGAAAGAATCTACTTTGAATTTTCTTTTGTATTTATTTGGAAACCTACCAAAACGGTACCATCCTGCAAATTTCGGAGGTGTTAAATCACATACTTATAGTAGTTGCTCTACAAATTATAAGTAAACCTCTCGATTTCCTTTTTTTCCCTGTCCCACAAATAATGGCCGTTATGAAACTGTACTTTCTACGGTGCATAACTCAACGCAAAGATGAGATATTTCCTCGAAAAAAAAAACTGTTATGGTCACCAATTGTCGTTATCATCATTTAGTTCGGCCACTGGCGAGCTTACGAGGCCCTTATCTATTTCTTTCTTGCTAATGGTCATGCATGCTCGCCAGTAGCTTTATCCTAACATAAACGCTTTGCATCGGTTTAGATTTCCATCACAGAGCAGTGTCATAAATAAGCAAATGTAATGAAGTAATATTTTTTTGTGATTTTCAGATGTTCTCCTGTCCACCAAACACTCGATGGGATGTTCACGCAAAGACATGCGTCATGGATCCAACGTGTGAAATGTCATCTTATCCATCTCCGGTACGCCTTTTACAATAGCTATTAGACTTCAGAGCTTTGGAGACATACACTTTGTGGGAATGTATCAGGATGAACCTCGAGATTTCTCAATATCCTACTGTAGGACGATACTAACAAAAAAGCATATTTCTCAATTAATTTAGAACTTGTTTTGAGCATGTCTTCACCGTTATACCCGCGAGCATTTCATGCCAGACATTTCACGCAGTCATTACTAAGTTTTTCTTCAAAATTCCGGAAAAAAGTTCTAAGCCTCAGGTTATTCCTAGAGACATTATAAGTGTTCGATGCTATTTAGTGTTGCGGCGATTTCACCAGAAGGTAACATAATTTTTCGTCATGAGGTGCCAAACGTATTCTCTCTTGGCTTTTTCTAGGGCGCTCTCTGTGCAAAAACATATTTGGCACTTTGCATTCTCTATTCAACTTCAATAGAATACTTTCTATACCTAGGAGCGAACAAAAATCGAATAGCTCAGTTATTCCAGGAATAAATTTAGAACCCGATCCAAGAAATTCGAATGTTGAAGAGGGCCCTAAGTTCCCTGCTATCATTTGTCAAAGGTTGTACTTCTCCCTTGTTCTTGGTGATCCGCAATGCCAACCTATTCGAAAGCGAATTTCTGAATTCGAGTATACCTAGTGCACTATTCTGACCTGAGTATAGTAATTCCTCGCGTTCAATTGAATGAAAATTTTGGAAAAGATGGTAAAGAGTTAAGGTAACTAAAGGCAATTACAATAGTGAATGGATTACACATTACTCACACTTCTTCTTCCTCTCAGTCAGTTATATCAACGAGCTCTTCCAGAACAGCTGCCTCAACGGCGATGCGGTTCCTTCAGCCGACTGCGTCACGTATCAAATCTGCTTGAACAGCACGTACTACAGTGCACCGTGTCGGGATGATTTCGGATATCCAGCAGGTTGGCTCGATATTGACTTGAGGTGATGCTTTTCCAAAAAAAAGGGCACATGAAAAGAAATCAACAGATATGAAGGGTAAAAGTGCATCAGTTTTAGTGTTATAAATTAATTATTTTTTGAAACTACAGTTGCCTGCTCCCATTGCTTCTCGTCCGCGGACACCTATCCAGTCGATCAGCTGACATTCCCAGGACAGTGCTCGTCGCAAGATAGACTACCCCATCCACAGGACTGTGCTGCCTACTACACTTGCGTTGGCAAAAGTTGGAGTTACAGAAGGTTTGGCAGCGTTGAGAGCACTCATTTATAGTGCGGTCAATCAATTTTGCACAACCTTCTGTCTGGCTTACCGCGCCGCACTACCTACGCTTCGCGGCAGAGCAAATGGACTCTATGGTTGTTAGGCATTGGTGTTGATTTTCTGCTTATGTTTTCCACCGTTTTTCATGTGTTTTTATTTTCATTCCAAAGGTCTTAAGCAACATATCAGTATCGGCTACGTCCGGCTACTTCAGTGCACAGCTGATCTGCCGCACCACGTAAGTGCTGCGGCGCGGCAGACTATATAGGAGGTTTTCTGTGGTGCAGAGATGATTGGCCGGCACTGTACTTAGGTGTGATGGTATTAGAATTAACATTTTCTTCATTGTCCCAGAGCAGTAAATTTACCTTCCCATGTGAAACCGTCTCGGATTATCTACCACAAGTCTGCACTCACCTCACCGAGTATAACTGAATCCATAGCGAAATGGCATGAAATTGCGACTGATTTACAGATGCGAGAAATCAGGCACAATTTACGACTCAGTTACAAAGACTTGCATTCAAGCAACCAGCTGGCAATGTTCCTCGTCTACACAAGTCCAGTGCCGACACGGAGAGGTGACACAGACCATCTCTTTTTCTCCTGACTGCTCTGAGAAAACGGGTCGAATTTTTCCAGAGAATCATCCACAGAGACCCGTCGATGTGTGACCGTCTGACAGAATGTCGACATGGCAGCTGGGTGGATCTGCAGTGCCCTGCTGGATATATCTACGGTAACGGTGACTCCAACCTTCTCATTGGTAGACCTTAAAAATACCTAATTGCAGATGCAAAAACATTCAACTGTGTACGCGGTCAATGTCAAGGAGTACAGCAATATCCACAAGTGCTTCCGCCACCGCAACCGGTGGCAGGCTCACCTCAGGTTGCGCCACCGGCATCGAATCAGAATGGTCCGGTTGCTGCTCAAAGTTCCATCTACGGAGTTCCTGTTAGTTTTTAGCTGATTTCATCTTTTGAGCAAACACGGAACATATTATGTTGATTTATGTATCGGTCCGTAATAACGGAACATTTAATCCTATACAAAGGGATTCTTTCGAGTTGTTATCCAGGATGGTTATTGATCCTCATTGAGGATAAGTATCCCTCCATACATACTTTAACAAGCACAATCACTTTGCCAAGATTCAAGGACAGTCGAACATGGAAACTGTTGAAAAAAATTTAATCCTATGTTGCCTCTACGCTTTTTATTTCTAGTTTAATAAAAAAAAACAAAGGTAAATTCTCGCAGTTAGAAACTGACTGTGAATACAAATGAAAAAAAAAGAGATTTTACCAGTATAAGAGGCAAACATTCTCGAAAATGCTGTAAATTCCTGTTGCCACAACCTATTTCAACAACGATCATCGCTAGCTTTTCATTTTGCAACTACTCAGTGTGGTAGTGGCCAAAACAACTATCTCACCTGCTTTGATAGAGTTTTTTTTTCAATTTTAAAATTGTGCGGCTTTACGAAGAAACAGCAGTTTAATCCAAGCTGGATTTTTTCCGGAGCCAAATTTTTTCGACGAATGGGAAAAGATCGTCGGCAGTAATGACCTGCTTGATGACGCGTTGTAGCAAAGTTATTCAGTATTAAAACAAAATTTCTTAAGCAAA
Source organism: Ancylostoma ceylanicum (assembly GCA_000688135.1). NCBI lineage: Eukaryota > Metazoa > Nematoda > Chromadorea > Rhabditida > Ancylostomatidae > Ancylostoma > Ancylostoma ceylanicum. Next base: position 701,606 of record JARK01001392.1, on the reverse strand, counting down.
CTTATGAGCCAACCTAATAGACGTCAAGCTAGCCTATAAACTGTATTACTACAGAATTTCGTTTCACCGTCCTGTCATGGCAGCCTAAGAGCTCCTGACCAGTACGACTGTTCCAGATTCTGGGAATGTGGGTCTTCGGGGACGTTCCACAGTATGGTAGGTGATTGATTAATAGCAGATTTACACGAAATTTTACCTGTATTAATTTCAGACTTGTCCAATAGGAAGTGTATACGATACCCGTAAGAAAATCTGCATGCAGGGGTTGGCTTTACCCTTTAATGTAAAAACACTGTAACAGCATACAACAGAAACTTTTAGAACATGCTCGTCTGCAAAATGTGTTGAGAGAAGCTTCCAGCCAACAGAAGAATGTGGAGTATATAAGTGAGGCTCATTTGAGAAATGACAGGCTTTACTCTGATGTTGAATGGCAATACATTTGGCGAGGTTTGTCTGGCAACCTCGCAGACGAGCTTGCAAACTAGCCAGGCAAACGAACCCCGTCAAATGTATTGCCAAACACGAAGTCCCGTAAAATGTATCGCCAAACAAACCCCGTAAATTGTATCGCCAAACAAACCCCGTAAAATGTATCGCCAAACAAACCTCGCCTTTTGTATCGCCAAACAAGCTTGAATGCGCAAAAATTCTGATAACACCGGGAACCGTACCGTGGTTCTGATATTGGGAGTCCGCTGCTTTACCAACTGCGCCATCCGAGTCGACACCGATGATGATTGAATCACCCGCTAAGAATGAAATGAACATATTAACCCGTAAAATGTATCGCCAAACAAGAAGTCCCGTAAAATGTATTGCCAAACAAGAAGTCCCGTAAACTGTCTTGCCAAACACACTGTCTTGCCATTTGTATCGCCAAACACCCGTAAACTGTCTTGCCAAACATATTGTCTTGCCAAATGTATTGCCATTTAACATCAGAGTATATTGTCCTGATGTAAGACTTCAGGACCTGTTACAAAGGGCAATGGATCGAAGCTCGTTGCGATCACGGGAAAAAGTTCATGAACGGAAAGTGTGTCAGCGATGACTGTGTTAGCCAAAATCGCGGTGAGAGCCTGGGAATGAATTTTTTCTACAGTTTCGAAATATGGTAGCACTACTCATTCATTCATTCATTCATTCATTCATTCATTCATTCATACATTCATTCATTCATTCATTCATTCATTCATTCTCATTCATTCATTTTCATTCATTCATTCACATTCATTCATTCATATCATTCATTCATTCATTCATTCATTCATTCATTCATTCATTCATTCATTCATTCATTCATTCATCCATTCCTTTCATTCATTCATTCATTCATTCATTCATTCATTCATTCATTTTCATTCATTCATTCACATTCATTCATTCATATTGAATTAACTAAATATTTGAGCAGAAATCTATTCGAAAAATGTTAGGCGACATTAGCAACAAAAAAAACATTCCAAAACGAAAAAAAATACTATTGAAGTAGATTAATTAATTGTTCATTAATTATCAACAACTTATTTATACTCCAAGTTTGACTGTTTTTAAATCTCGGCATAATTTGACTTCATATGAATCCTTATGTTTAACGGCACCCGAGATTGGTATAGTCTGATTCCGTTATGCATCCCGTTCATATCAGACGAGCTGAGCAGTTCAATACGACTTTGCCTGAAGAAATCTGGTTTGGACGGCTTCGTCAACCTCGTGGACGTCCCATCCGATAACCTAAAACGTCTACTAGTAAGGAACCGCCTTTGTGATCGCCTCTGCCTGACATCGAATTGTATCATTTAAAGTCTGTGGGGAAAAGTACATAGGCGAGTCAGGACGACCTTTATGTCTCAGAATTAAAGAGAATCTGGAGGGGGAAAGAAGTTTATGAAAATCCACACCACTAGAGGCGCACCGAGTGAACAACTATAGAAACGATTTTGGAGTCCAAGTAACAATACTCGAACGAGAAACTGACATCGCGACGCGGAAGACAATGGAAGCATTCTGGGTAAGGAGTATATGCCCGCAAATGAACCGAAAGGATGAATAATTGGCAATCACTAGCGAACTGGCATCATACTCAACCTTTGTCAGCTTGATCCTCATCGTAACTGACCGGGTTGGTTCTCACTTGGCAATAACATTCGCTACTAGCCGGCTGTCACCGGAACATCTTAAGGTTTGCGGGTCATCGCTGTTTTCCCTTGATCAAAGGATAAGACTTCAAACTTTTGGCTTGACCAGCTAATGCAGTTGGTCTTGTAAATTCTATAGATTGCCAAACTCTTTCAGGCCCTGGAAAAGGCGATATAGTCGAAACGTTGGCCGAAAGCAGTAAGAACTATACCAACCTCTAGTGCTGTTAAACATATGGATTCATATATTTATAATGTATGATAAGAGCTAATAAAAACACAGGCAGTAAATTGTACTTTCAGGGGAGGAATACTACTCCATGCTGCAGTGTCATAGCGGTGCTGTTCGACCGCACCAATCGAATCAGGCTTCGTACATGTTCTGTCAGTACGGCGTATGGGTGGAGAGGACGTGCCCCGAAGGAGAAGCGTTCGATTGGAAGGTAAGATTTAACCTCGGAAAAACAAAGGAGAAATTTTTGTGCTTCTGAGTATCGAGAGGCAGTTTTTTTCCTTCTTTCCTGCATTGTTCTGCAATCTGTAACCTATCAGTCATCTATGATTTAGTTACATTTTCTCATTGGTTACTCAATTTACCTATGAGTAATCAATTAGGAAATGTATTTGACTCAAACGAGATATTATAACATACATAACTGTTTTCTAACCAGGTTATATATGGAAACAATATAACTTTATTTGTAGACCCTCGGATGCGTCGTCGCAGCTAAACCTCCAAGCTACCGACCGAAATGCTACGAGGGAGAAATGAAGCCTGTGGCTGGCCAGTGCGCACTTTATGAGGTAATCCGCTGTCACTGTGGAGGATGTTCCTTATAACTCTATGGGGATTCTAGGAATGCTGTCGTGGACGATGGGTTCGAAAAGCGTGCCCTTATGGCCATAAGTTCTACAATGGATATTGCATGCTTGGAAATTGTGGCGAACAAGGACAGTCCTGCAAGTTGAGATAGATGCTTCCCTCACTCATTCTAACTGGACGAGTTTATTCAGGATGTTTTAGGAATCCTCGGGAGTTGATGGCTACCGAAGAGTACAACACGATTGCTCGAAATACTATCAATGTGTCCATGGTAAAATCGATAATTTGTTTTCACACAATGTCCTCTTTGAAACGGTGTCTAAGTTCCTGACAAGCACTTTTCAGGAAAGTGGCTTGAGCGACCTTGCGCGCCAGGAACGGTGTTCAATGAAAGAATATCCGTTTGCGATCACGCACAAAATGTTCCTGAATGTGGAGGCGCGTATAACTGAAAGAACTTCAAGTTTTCTACATCAAATAAATAAAAACTGTTTTTATTTTTTTGATCGTAAATAATCACTGAAAATTTTATCAGTTGTAAGACCGTTTCGATTTGTTGGGATAATCTTGGCGAAGCTCTCTAGAGCGAAATGTATAGAAACGTGGCATAGATAACAGCTGGTGATTTCTCCATATTAAAAAGTGAATATATAGGTGAATAAATGAACAAATGGAAAGTCAATAACTGAAAAGTAAATAAGCAATTACCAGCAATGAATAAACGAATAATTAAGTGGATAGCGCTTGAGAAATCGAAACCTTCGCTCTATATTAGGTGCTACATCAAAATATTGAATTTGATCAAAAAGATTTTCCTCAGTTTGTATATGTACTGTAAGCTGAGGTTGCCTGACCGTTCTGCTGTTTCTGTGCTTGAACAACAGACGAGCACCTTGTGTATATTTGGAACTCCTGTCTGATCAGTACTGGGCGCTGCCTTCTTGGATTTTGATCTTTCTTCTTGTCTATCTGTCATTGGTTCTGCTTTGCATGCCCTGACCCCGTAGTACCTAGAGGGCATGATTTATCACTTCCACGCATTGAGCCGTACTTCGTTGCGCTGGCTAGAGGTCACCACACAAGGTCACCGCACATACATGTAGCTTTACATTGTTTAGATTCACGACTACATTGGTTGCATTCTTCTTCATTCCCATAATTCTGTATCCATATGCAGTGCTGTTCACAACCTATTATTTACTTATTTATTTATTGTTCACTTATTTATTGTATGCACGATAAAGGTGTGCACAGCAAGAGAATGTTGAAGCAATATGAATCAGAGTAGCTGCAATCAAAAAGTGAAAAAAAGAACAAAATCAAGTTGATCAGTAACAATGAGTTAATGCCCAACCGTACATCCTATGTCAGGCTCGAACCAGACTCGACGGCTAGCAGCGTTGGGGCGCGTCGGCTTCCACGCGCAGCATGCGAATCGATCGCCGCGGCCTCGTCCGGCTTCGTGGGGCGGCGAGCGGCGGCCGCCGCCACCACAAATTAGGTCAACCATACCTTGCGCATTGCAGCGTCGGTCGGCTGCGCGGCGCGTCGCCGCGCGTCGACGCCCCAGGAAGCCCAACCGGGCCGGCTTCTTCGAGCGTCAAAGGGCGTCGTCAGGAGAATGTTTGTGTGATTGAGGAGAAACGCTATTTATTCCTCACTCGTATGAGTAGCGATCAAAAATGACATATGAATATCGATGAATAGATGCTAATACCTTCAAAAATCGTCATTTTCAAACAAATAGACACCGAAATAGAAAATTACTAATGAAATTGCATCAAGGAGAACAAACAGAGAGGACCCAAGCAAACTTTAGCATCAGCCATTAGTGTACTAGTATTTCAATACATCTGTACTGACATTTGACCTCGGAGATTGTTGCCGAGCATATCTCGCACTTATTCCGGCAAAGGGCTACCGCCTGGGGCAAATCCTTGGGGCAATCATGTGATCGGCAATCTATACGCTGGACTCACGTTTACGTTGCATAGTTTCTTCTATCTGCTGCCAGTCATTACATCTAGTAAAACCTAGCCCATCACTACTTTTTTAAACCCGCTAAATATTTTCAAATCATCAAAATTAATTTAAAAACTCTAAACACGCTTTGTGATTCTGTGGAAGTGTTTCCATGCATCCTCTTGGTTGCTTTTAGCACTTCGTACGATTTTCGCGCTTTCTTCAGTGATAAATGCTACTTTTCAAGTTTGAGACATATTGGGTTGATGGCAGTCGTTCGACGCTGCCCGCCGCCCAAAGAAGCCGAGGGGTCGGCCGACGCTGGCGTCGCCCATACCTTCGCCGTCGACTCTGGTTCGAGCCTCAAAGCCCGTTCATGATTCTCTTGCTCGTCGTACAATTCTCTTTTTTCGCCATTTTTTTAGTTCGTAAGATTCATTCGCGGTTTCACCATTTTTATCCGTTGAACAACCCGTTTAAGTGTTTTACAGTCAACTCACCTGAATGCGCACTTCTGCACCATGTCATATGTACGAAAAGGACCCATATTCACTACGAATCCTGTACGCACATATGCGAACGGTACACGCATGTTGAAATGAAGATATCAAGGAAGTCCAGAATGCGGTAAAGAGAGCGACCTATGCGGATGAGCTGGAATGCGAAACATGTGGAAAGAAATACTTTCATTCCCGTGGCTTGAGGCGGCGCCAAAGGTAGGAACAATGCTTATTTACTTTATGCTTTTGCTTCCTTATTTCATATTATACTTACAGCATTTGCATGAATTGTCACCTTCAAATATCTTATCACAGAATGAGACAACTTCATGTAGTGTATCAAAGAGCTGTTTTTTTAGACGGAGCAAAGTGATGGAACTGCTTCCTCCTCCGCATCCGTTCAGAATGACTCGAATGCAGCGGCCAGTGTGCAGTGCCCAGGTTGCGAGGAAGCATTCCACATCATCACGGAATTAGCTGAGCACTGTGAAAGGGACCACAGCAATGGACTCTCCGATTTTGCTATGGTACGCGTAGTCTTGGACTCCTGGAAACCATTTGAGGTATATTCCATACATTTTCACATTCTTTATATACATAGAGGATATTCAACCATATTTTCAGAATTGGTTGGCCGAAAAGGAGAGGGAAACATACACAAAGTTGGTGAAGCGCAGGTACACTAGGAAGAGCAGCAAAGGAAATATTTATGTGTATATGTGCCAGCATGCTAGAGGTGAAGGCGGTAAAGTTGACTCACAAGAAGCGAGGCAAAGATAGAAAAAGAGTAAACGTGTGCACAAGCATTGCTCTTACCTCGAAAATGTGATTTTTTTCAAAAGTTATGGTTTTCAGAAAAAAAAACTCAAGTTCAGATGTTATGGGATTTTCATATAATTTAAAGATCGAAGCTGAACGCTGAAACAAGGGAGGAAAGGAACCACATCGACGATACCTCTGATGAAGAAGTGGTGCAACAGATTTTGGAAATTGACCGCAAGCAGCTGCAGACGTGTTTTTTTGTGGAGAAAGGGATCCAGAAGATGATGGCGAGAACGATATATTCTGGGTGAGCTGCTCAAACAATGAAGCTTGCAAGGTGTAGGCTCACACTGCCTACTGTTCTGGAGTAGGTGGCCAGTGTGGCACCTGCAAACTGGCCACTGGCGGCTAGAAGAAGTGTGAGTTCGACTTTTTTTCCATTTCATGTGGTCACTTTGTAAAGTACCTACTTGGATCTATTCATTGTTCTTGAATTCATATAATTAACTGGATTTCAAATTTATACGTGTTACTACGTATTAATGTGTTACAGAGATGTTAATAAGAACTGCTTTGTTGTTAGGATTTTTTTGTTCGAATGTTGGCTTATTTGTTAATTTTATGAACCCACCGCAGACGTGGTTTTGTGCACATATTAATGTCGACGTGTGTGGATGCATACAAATGGTTGAGAATTTGTGCAAACACGCTCCTAAAAATCAGATCGTGGCTGTTTGCAATTACTACAAGAGAATGTCAGTGGCCGGCTGGACGAAATTTTAGGCAAACCTTTACGCGCGCTACGTCTGCGCACTTGAAGCAGTTCACGTTTGTTTGATATATGAATGTCAGTTCAAGTCGGTCACAGTATGCTTGCGAATTCACTGCCTGTGGATGTTCAAAGAGACGCTATATAGATAGCGCGGATCAAAGTGAATTTGGAATAAGAACAAAAGGAATAAGAAGAAGTAGATTCGAGAAAAGCGGTCGATTCATGCACTTTCCACCATCTCAAATACGTCACTTTCTGGAAAATTAGGAAGTGGAGGATGAGGGAAGGGAAGGTCGCTGAATACAGCTACTTAGAGAAAAAGATTCAATTTGCGACTTATTCTTGCAGAAGCATCCAAATTTTTAAAGATTTTCGTACAATAGAGAGAACTGTATACATATACAGTAGTATACAGTCTCCCTCTCTCTCTCAAAAATCCTTGCCTCACGCTGCACCGCCCGTCTGCTGCGCTGTGCGCATCACCTATCATGATGCATCTTGGCATGTCTTCTTTGTAAAATGGTATTTAGTAGCGTGATAAGGCGTTCGAGGGGTAAATTGCACACGTTCTTGACGCTCCAGGTCTTGGAGAAGGCGGCGATGCCGAAATGTTGGCCGAATAAACGCGACTATCAATCCTGGTGTACTGCTCAACTAACCATTCTTCTACTCCTACATACACTACTCCCAATGCAAAGATTCAACGGCAGCCAAAGTTGTGATATTGTGATACACTACTATCGGACCCACCTGTTTGTGAACTGTTGTTAACTTTGCCGTCATTGTCTCTAACCAGAAAATATTCACAGGTGACTTGCTTATGACCACAATAGTAGGTTCTCAAGACTTCTGAAAAAATTTCAAGTGTGGCGTGCACTAGTGGCGCAAATCACACACCACATTTCGTATTCTGGATCTTGGTATCGATCGTATTTCTCTTTTCCTTTGCCGGTTTTATGTTTCTCGTTCTTCAACGATGATGCTATATTGAGCAAAAAGCCCAGCAGACCTGAAAATTGCAAAAAGAAGTTTATTATAGACGAATGTGGATAGATTTTAGCAAATAAGCTTGTATTGCGGTTTGCTACTGTTCTCGGTCGTCTACGGACACTTGCCACCGGTAGTGTCAAACCGTTTTACCTTTTTCAATTCTAGAAAATACAGCCAGACGTGGGTTTACAACTAAATTATCTTAGATTCTTCTTTAGGTCATCTTAGATTGAAGGTTTGCTGTCTTTTTGGGAAAAGATAGCAAAAGGGCGCTGTCTGCTATGCGTCATTATAAACGGGCGTGATGCGCGCGGGTAGAAGTGTCCGATAGTCGTTCTCTGTATACTACATAGCAGAATATTTGCATTTTGTTGAGAGGAGACAATACGTTACAGAGGACATAAACAATATTAAATATCATTGATCTTGTGAGACAGTGCCTAAATTGCGATGTCTTACGATAACGTTCGCCTTTTTTTATGGTAGACAATTTACAAAGTTCGCATATGAAACCCGTATCGTTCGGCTCAGGATTGTGCCATCCAGTGCAAAAATCATTGTCATCCACGCGAAGCGCGGCGAGCCTCCGTTTGTCCTTTGGATCGCGAGATATAAGCTATTACCAACAGGCACACAAACGGTAGTTGTCTTGCGAAGTGCATAGACACCATGTCCAACTTTCAATGAATCTCGCCATGAATGAAAGACTGTGGTGTTAGTATTGGAGCAGAGCTAATGGCTTTATCAGAACCTAAAATGGGTGCGTCCGAATGTAATCTGCCAAATGTCTTTTCATCCCCGCAAACGAAACTCTAAACCCAGTTTTCGATCACACAGTGAGCCCCTTCGCCAGAATCACATCTCACCTTAGTATCGATCCGAAACGCACTGTCGCTAGCTACCACAGACGAGCAATTGGATTCATTAGGTCAGAAAAGCATCTTTATAAAAGGCGCAAGTTCCCGCGTAGTCGACAAGCACTCATCTTTGCGGTTCATTTTTAGACTTTTGGCATGAATCCAGGACTGGGATCAAATTCTTCACCCTTCTCAGCAATAGCAGGATAACCCGGCTAGGGAGGGGAAAGGTGGAGACCAACTGCACAGTGGTGTAGTAGGCGAGAGCGGGGGGGGGGCGTGGGAAAAAAATTGGGGTCTGCGTCGTTTTGGGGACCCGGACAGGAAATAAGATAATAATAATATTAATTATGATAATAAGTGATTAGTAAAAATTATGTAAAAGTAATAACAACGATAAGCAATTGAAATTATACTAACCGAACTTTTTATCCAATTTGTGAAGTATTTTCAAAAATTTGGCGACCAATTCTCGGGGCGGGAAGGGGAGGGGGTGGAAGGGGGGTGGCATGCGTCCGCCACTGCAACTGCAAGGGGCTGGACTTACCTGCATTGGGCGAGTTAGCCCTAACATCCTTCGATCCACGGCCCCGACGATCTTCGCTCTTTCCTTCTCCTAAGATTATTCGAGTTCGGAGGAAACCGGCATGAACCCACGCAACAATAAGTACAAGACAATCTCAATACAGTTCACTGGGAAACCAGTTTTGTAATGATGATGTTTAATTGGCATGATGGCAGATACACGTATTAAACTCTGTTCCAGTGTATAATCATCCTTTCACTATGGAAATTCCACTTTTTTGCCTGGACCTCTGTTCTTTGTGGGATACTCCTAGTATGAAAAATGTGCACAAATAATTGACGAGCCTTTGTAATATGTCGACTATGGAGCTCCCATTACGCATGAAAAGTACGAGAATACCGCAGTTGAACTTCATTCTTGTCTGAATTGAACTCCAATTTCGTTGTATTGGAGCCTTCATCTATTTATGACCCTTACAAAGCGATGAATTTTACAATTTTTCGTTGATATATGATAGCAGATTCCTGGTGGTAACACTTACTTACAAAGGTCGCACTGATAAACAGTCATTATATGGCTCATCGTTTTTTTTTTTAGTGAAGCCACTAGTAGCTGAACTGTCTTATGGTAAAGTGAGAGTTCCGTTGTTAAGATAATGTAATCTAAAGAACCGGAGCGATAAGAAGTCGCACCTTGTTTCGCGAGTTATGTGGAGCGCACTCTTTGTAGAGTACAGAGGAACTTTTATCTCATGTGAATGTCTGGAGTTCCACGAAACTCACTGTTAGTTTCCTATTTGGTGCTGGCCTTTTTCTATCTGAAAATTTCTTTATTTTTGAAGTATCATGGCAAAAATCCTTTCCAAACTCTCCAGTTGTTTTCTTTTCCATGAAGATTTCCGCAATCCTCTCACTTCATTCATCGGTTCAACTTTTTTTTAATCACTGCGTTGGTTCTCTCTACTGCATTTCAACCTATCAAGGCGAGTAACTGTTTTCACTGCAGCGAACGAGTGATAGAGTAAAAATGTTCAATTTTTGAATAGGAAGTGCAAAATGGAAAAGTTGTAGGAAATAAATTCTCCACGATGATGACAATTTTTACTATTCTGCTACTGTTCAAATTTTTGGTTCAAAATTGTTTCAGTGAAATCCTTGTTTACAGCTTGCTCGAAAGACTCTTACAAGTTCGTGTGCCAATTTTCATTGCCGCAACCTAACGTACGGAGATAGAGCAACTCAACAACTTGTGATAAAAAAAGAGCAAATGTTCGGCCACTCCGCAATCAGGAGAGTGTGCATTTATGACCCTAAGTTATTCACGCATTCTCTCTGTCCAAGATACACATTGACGTGTCCACTAAGAACGAGCAGCGCAACCTTAGCTGTCAGATAACCTAAGACAGCATGTTAACACCTTTCCTTCGAATTTCTGTCTCTTAGTTGAGTAATCGAACAATCACGAATTTTCTTTCTTCCATTCTGATTTATTTGAGATTTGAGCAAGGCTTGAGAAGGAATTTGCACGGAAGCAACATATTAGGTTGCAAAATCGATGTCGGATTTTGACAGTTGGATTTTCAATTGTCGTAACTCGGCAAAAACTGAACCTTTTCTGCCGTTTTAGTACTCATTTGAATCAGCACATCTTCGCCATTCATCCGCTATATTCTCGTTCTATTAGGCCTGAAGCCAAGCTCTTCAGACCCAGGAAAAGCGGCGAGATCGTTTTGAGCTAACGCATTTTTGCGGCTTACTCTTTCTCTCAGGGATGGGTCCCTCCGCTTGAATTTGTGGTCATCTGTAGGGGAACAGCCCGCTGAATAAGGCAAATAAGAGAGAGTCTCGACCTCTGCCTGCATTTACTTAGAGAGCGCCTTGAGTGAAAAGAGTGGTCTTGAGCCATTGTGAAATACTGGAGGATAATCGAGTTGGATCCACTTGTTCAGTTTTTCCATCATGCTCGTTTCTCCGGTGGCTCCAGAAATAATGGAGTGATGAACCGCAAGGCCACCTTCGAGATACTGAACATGTCTCCTGGTGATAGCTTCTATCACTGCTTTCAAAACGGCGTTGACGTCATCGAATTTTAGTCCATAACTCTGAGGCACGTGTCTCCAATACTAAATGACTTGGGCCAACAGTGGGCTACCACTCTGTTTAGCATTCTTTCCTGCACAGGTTGCCGCTATTTCCTTTCCAGGGCACTTTTTTGTTATCGAGTTTGAATTCACGAAACAGATTGGGACGAATTTCAGCTGACGAGTACACTCCGATTCAAGTCCGAAAACTACAACAAAAGCGAGTAGATCTTAATAAAAATGAATAGGCACAAAGAGGAAGAAAGGGGCTTTGGAACAAGTACAAAATCTGTGGAGGAAGCACCATTTCACATTCCAAAGCACTGCTCCAAAGTTCATGGTCCGAAAATCCGACATCGATTTTGCAACAACCTAATATATTGTACGCTTTGCACTTCGTACACCTATTCACCCTTGTGGAAATATTATGTAAGAAGGACCTTCATCCTTCAGTGGTGCTAGCTCATTAGATGAAGGCTGTTACGCATCCATAATCATAAAATTCCTGAAGAGCGGTAGGTACTCCCAGAGTGGACATCAAAATAGATGCTGGCTATTGGGTTATTCATAACAGCACTGGTTGCTGGCGCCATACTCATCATTTCCAGTTCGATCGAGAGGTCTTCTCAAACCAAGGCCTGGATGCATCATTGAGATTACCCAGGGTAATGCGGCTTCAGGGTCCGGATTTGGACGTTGAAAGGATAGATATCTTCATAACCATGCATATGGTTACCCTTAGGTAGCACCTGGTTGTCAACATCACGTATGGGTAAACATGTTGATGAGTGCGGGATGAGGTGTAATTTGGGTTCGACAAGGTGTCTACAATGGAGATTAACTTCTCTGTACTGCTTCATTGTTGAGCGTCAACAAATCGAATAAAACAATCCACGAAATGCGGAATGATAGGGACTAGGATACATAAACGCATAACCGAACAAAAACAAGGTGGCAAACCAGTTCTTACTTCGTGTGTTTCATAACTTTACGTAGTCTATAGAACAACCATGCGTTATTCACGTTATGTGAATCCAGCCTGTGATGTCATACCTTTGATAAATCTCGACATGGTACACAATGGAAAACGTGACTCAACCTGCAACCTATAGAAGAACCTAAGCTACAGTTATAGCAATGCCGCCTTTTTTCAACGATATGGCATTTAATGCTGAGAAAATTGATTTCAATTCATGTAGTTCTCAGTCAATTAGTAAAATCTCAGACAAGTATGTATCTATAGTGATGGCACTTATTAAACAATTTCGGCTGTTACTGCTAGCATTTCATCGTGGCAATTATTTATCAAGCTCATCTGCTCCGCTGTTGGTCACAGCAACGAATTCGCCTTTACATTGTTTCCATGAGACATTCACGTAGCCGAGTAAATATCCAAGTTCTGGCCTGGCTTGAAATATGCTTTGTTTACGCTTCTTTTCTCATCCCTTATTCCGATTTTTATAAATCCATGTCTGCCACTCACACGTCTCATTCAGCTCAGGAAAAAAACTAAAACTAAAACAACTTCTCTTCACATTTGTTGCTACTCTCTTCTCCTAACGTTTCCATAAGAAATTAGTAGAGAATCAAAAGCAGATAATAAGAAAACGAAAAAATGTAGTTGTTCAGGAACAAATAATTCTCTGTTGCTAGAAGTAACTTAGTAGGTAGGAAGTCGAAAAATTTCAGCTTCCAAGAAGTTCATATCAAATTTGAGTCGAGAGTAGGCTTGATTTCTGGGCCATCTTGTGTAGTGTCACCAAGAATTTTTATTTACAGAACAAATGAATTTTTCAATATCTCAATCCCACATACTTACATTCACTATAAAGTAAGACGAGGAGAGAACTTGGCCAGATTGCAGCCCGAAAAAGGCTGATTCGAGAAATTTCGTTTATATCACAGAGAGTGCATCAAATTTATGGGTACAAGATGAAGTATGTATCTACCTTATTTTCTCATACTGTTCTCTATAGATGTTGGTCCATGCTTCCAGAGATACCAAAGGACGATAATTTTCAGTAGAGGTTCAAGTAGACGTCACTTGTTTATCCCTGGTTTTGTGAACAATTTTCCACAATATATTGTTACCTAGTACATATTATACAGGGTGCGGTATAAGCACTGTGTCAAAAAGTTTTTTTTTAAAGAAGTCTCGCTTCAAAGGTTAAAAGTCTAACTGCTCTTAAATATTACTCGCATAAACTCTTGCAAATCACAACCACTAGGATATACGTATCTGGTGAGGTTTTGTTCTGGCTTGGCTGAGGTTAATCCTAAGGGATACACTGTCATTTAGGCCCGTAGGTGAACTCGCCGAAATTCTCGTTTCTTCTCTCCGATGAACTTGGCGCCGCTACATTGACACGGGCACCGCTACATTTACCCGGGGTAATCTCGCTGATGCATCCATGCTCAGCAAACTGGTATCCGCAGAGTCGAGAAGCCTTTGATAATCGTCCAAAGTGGAGCCGATCCAGGGCCTCATTGAAGGCTCTTCAATCGATCGATAGCCGTCTTCTTTGTAGGGGTTCATCGGCCATTTTTTCCTCACATTAATACTCATTGACGACTCTTTGATAATCACTTCACGACACATTCGACAGCAAGCAGCGCTGGCGGTTGAGTAACGGCTAGTCCTTCACAGAGTTCCTCGATCTCGACCAGATCTTCCGGCAAGGAGCAGCGTCCTCTTCAGGCACAGCTATCTTTTCCTGTTTCCAGGGCGCTGATATTTCCTTCCACTTTGCAGGCGACATCCTTTCATGCTACGGCTACGAATCGTGCGTGCCGAAAAGCTGCCACGATGCTAGACGATGGCAGTAGAACGATGGGTCTAAGGCAGGACCGTGGTGAAAACCGACCGCTCAAAAGGCACGCACAGTAAATGGAACAACTAAACTCTAGGGAAAATACAAAGAGTTCCTGGAGTAACCCGAAAATTTCTGAGGCTCCAAAACAAAATGTACCCTTAATTTCGATGCACCCTGTGTAATGAAACTTTAAAATTGTGTGCCTGCCAAAACTGTCTTTTCTAACGTCACAATCAATTTGATATTATCATGCAGTTACTTTTTTGTTTGCCTTTTTCCTAAGGCACACACTGGCTGTCGCTCGGTGCATCGTTGTCGCTCGCTGCACCTTATCACTAACTGGTTTTTTATCTGCTCCTAAAAATTCCAAATTGTTGGCTTTTGCAGCGATCTTGCTATGTCCGCCAAGAAATGGAACTGGTCAACGATAAGGAACATTATAGCATTCTGGTGAGTACAAGGCTATTGATGCTTGCAGTAACATTGTAGGCTTAGATTTCCACGCTTTGTAAACAACTTTTAATAACCTGTAGTGAGATTCATGAACGTTCCCGGGAAGATCCTCAGCTACCCGCTCATCCAAATTGGAAGAATTTGTCGAGCTAAAATTGATGAAAATTGCTTTCTCAACAATAATTTATCATGTTGTCTGAGATGAATCTCGCGAACACAGCATACTCATTGTTCTCCGGGAAACTCGTCCATTCCAGAATCGCGGGTAGATGAGAACCTTCCCAGGAATGTTCATGAATCCCACCATTGAACGATTTACATGTATGGACTCGGGTAATAATGCTTAGAAGGAAAATAATTCGCTATGAAACGATAAAGATGTATCTACCCTTGGTTATACTATGTATACCGAGAAGCGCTTACCTATTAGTAATACAAATTTTTCAAAGATGCTTCACAAAAAACAAAAACCACAGTATTATCGCCTGCTCAGGTGAATTGACCACCTCGTGCTCCTTCATTGTTTTTGGGGTTGCTCACCATTTGAAAGGTTTCTGCACGAGGTTGAAGCAAGCGTTTGAGAAGATAGGCCAAAATGCAATTTCGACTTGCACAGGCTCTGACGAAGGCGGTACCGCCGAAACGTAAGCCATGTTGAAAATTGAAAGTATGAAAATAGCTTTCTTGGCCAAAGTACCAGAAACAACACTACATACGCTTGATGATTGCAGATTGTTCTGTGATTCTTGGATTTTCGTTTCATAAACGAAATTTGAAGGTTTCATGTCAGTGAAATCAATGTATATAAGAACCATCGGGAATTTACTGCTGCTTGTGGTTCGAGGAATAAGAAAAGTGGACTGGAGTCAACTATACTTATCACCTAGTAGAAGGAATAGCATGAGGTTAACGAAAAATATTACTGAAGAGAGAGAAAGAAAAACTTCCAAAGATTTCGTAATAGTCAGCTAACCCACACAACATCAGAATACTATGGTCCGGTGACGAACACTTCGAGCTGTAGTCACACCACCTCTAATTAAAGGATAAAAGATAAAGTGGTCGGCGTTGATCAGTCTCGTCATGTGGGATGCGCCACGCATTCGACTTCATCTGAGCATCGTAGAGGCGTTGAATGCGTAGGTGCCCTATACAGTGATTTGCGAGAGGCATCCGATGAACCAAGTCAGTGTTTCATCCTCCCAAACTCCTCTGGTCCCAATTTACCGACCCCGGAGGGATGGATGAGTTGGTTGGCCACGGGCGCGATCGAACCATCGACCGTGTGCTTGCGCAGCGAGCCTCTTACCACCTCTAATTATCAATCGCAATGTTACTCTTACAGTACAACCAATGACTAGAAGACAAGGTTTTAAGGTCCTTCAGTGTTCTACCGCTTTCAAAATCTTCACATTTTCAGGATTTTCGGACTATGCAACAACTACGGGTATGTAATTATGTTGAGTGCTGCAGAGGACATCATGGTCATTCAAGAAGGAGGCAATGTAACAAAGCAAATACAGAATTGTGAGGTATGTTTTTTCGGAATCATAATTCTCAAGGGAAGGCTCGCGCTGGATTTGCGGTTTGATTTTTGATCGAGATTTGTTGCGAGAATTTGGAATAATAATGTTTTAAGGACCACATCACTGCTCGGCATTGCACTGCTATTTCCACTGGAGCTGTTCTGCTCGCAGACAACCTTCCATCGCTTTTCGTTAAGCTCACCTTTCCATTCTTTATGCATCGAATTCCATTTGTGTGAGTGAAGAGTCCTATAGGTGAGGTTGCCTCCACAATCACGGCTGACATTTAGGTTTCGTCACTTGCTCGTTTGCCTTCTACAAGCATCAAGTTACTTTGTAGTAGCCTTCTCCGTCAATGTCCCAATGTCTTTGGCGGGTGTCTGCTTCGCAGCTTTTGGATCCGGAATTGGAGAGATTAGTTATCTTGCATTGGCCTCACACTATCCAACGTATGTTTTCTTATTGAACTGCATTTGGAACAAGAGGGTCCATGCCGGATTAATAGAGTATTTTCAGCTTAGCAATAGCTGCATGGTCCTCTGGAACAGGTGCTGCAGGCCTTCTAGGATCTTTCTCATACGCATTCCTAACAGACCGCTCAATGGCGGATCTTCAGCCAAAAGTGGCTCTACTCATCCAGTTGTTCATACCCATTGTATTCGCTATTACGTGAGTTTTCAATGGCCGTATCCCTAATGTTCTCCGTATACTCTTTAGTGCTTGTACCATACGTTGCGAATATCCCACACTTGTTGGTAAAATACAGTTCTGGTCAACTTCCGGAGTAGAGTACACTGGTTCAGACAGTGTTACCGCGTGCTAACGGGGCTGCGCGGCTGATTTTCGAATTCAACCGTCGCTGTGCCCAGACGCCGAACGATCAGTTCCACTTGTACCCTCGCGTCGTTGTTCCTATCGTTGTTGTTCGTCGTGATACCAGTACCAGGAGCCGCAGATCATCCTCCCGCAAACCACGCCGTTCTCCGCGAGCAATAGTACTCACCATCTACCAGTACGTAAACTGGCCCTACCATCATCGCTGTACTATATTGATTACCATCGCATTAATTGATGTCGTGTGATATAATACCATAAGACCATCCATCGTAATGTGCTATGTTGTGTACGTAGTATGTTGCATCATCTCCTTACTTGTACTTGTAGATAACCAGCATGTGGGCAGGTTGGGGGCGCTGCGTAGGACCTTGTGAGGAGACGGAAGACGGGATCTCAGGTTATCGGCAGGGTACATCGTAGCTAAAGGCCGCCATTAGGTAAGTAGGAAGCGCATTCTCTACGGACATGGCCAGTCGTGCTCAGGATCTAGCCTGAACCAGTGAACTTGCGACAAACACCATGGCACGGCACCATCATTGTGGCAGGGCTGAGCAGCTGGACTCTGTGTTTGTCGGTGTCAGTGTTTGGCTTATTTCCTCCACCTTTTTCCCTGTGTGCTCTTTTCCGCTCCGTAAACGGTGGAAGACATAGAGGGTATTTATGGTTGACGCGCGTCAAATTCGACGCGTCGGCCTTTAATTTCTCGAAGTTTTCGCGTTGTCTCGATGCGGCGGGAATAGAAACGCGTTTTGTTCGCGCGGCTGTCGCGACGACAAAACCAGGAACATTCGCGCTCCATTATGAATTCCCTTCTCCTCCCTCTTTTGCATTGTATATCGTCGCGTCAAATTTGACGCGCATCAACCATAAATACCCTCATAAGCAAAATAACGATACTGTCAACCATAACGCCTTGCTGCTGTGCCACGCCGCAAAGGTAGTGTGGCACGGCAGAGCAGATGGGCGGTATTCAGTAATGCAAGAATGGTTGATTGCCGCTGTAGATGACAATGACGGCAGTAGAGAAAGACCTAAAGAATGAGTGGAAAAGGCAAAGAAGGAATAGTTGTAACTGAGGTTAATAGTGACACGAACAAAAATGGTCCAGTTCCTTCAATACAAATACCTGCATATTTAGCTACTTCTTTGTACTAGTCGTACCCGATGATGTTCATCAGCCAGGATGGAATCCTAAATCGTGGATAGTGCCAGATGAAGGCCATGTGGGTTATATATTTTTCCCTAACGGAGTCTACCTCTGCTATTTGTAAAGACTTTTGTTGTTCAAGGAGCATGAAATCCGTAACACGGATGAGGAAGAGGAAGATGAATCCAAAGAAAACAACGCCACATCAAATTTGAAGGTTCCACAACGGAAGCTCACATTCATCCAAAGAGTGCAGCTAATAGTGGTCAGTTTTTGTTCTGGTTCTGAACTAGATATAGTTGTAAGGTTACTCTTCTCTTCTTCATCAGGTAGATATAAATCTGAATGTAGTCTAGGGCACTGGAAGAAGAATTTATTCTTAGTATTGTATTTTCTTCCGTTTTGGATAACAAAGGTACATGGAAGTGCAAAAAACACCCAAAATTGGTCAATTTAGTCCCACATCTATTTATCATGACTCCAATCTCGGGGAAGACGAAGAAAATACGCAGATTCTCACAGAAATTAAGATACAGAATCGACAGTTTCTAAGCAGTGCTGCTCAGCCGGTTGTGGAACGGTTCTTCCGGTAGGGTAGCGGTTTATTTGGAATGAGCTGCTCCCCCGCACCTTCCCTCGTGGGTGTGCAGCTCATCCTTATGTCAAAGCCAGTAGAAAAAACTCCATTGTGAATTCGTCCTTTTTGGATTTTAGCTACACATGTTGTTTCAGCCGCTTCTACATCTTATGATACCATTATCATTCGTGTACATTGGAGAATATTTAATAAATCAAGGAGTGGTGAGTATCCTTCCTAAATTTTTTCGATGAATTCTTGCTCCTCATTACTACTCATTATTAGGGATGATTTTTTCCAGACGCAACTGGTCATATTCAACTGTCATGAGGGATTCCATTTGACCCTAGGTGCACAGTATCGATGGTACCAGGTAATATATTGCTCGTGGTCTTAATTTCAGAAAATGATGAACTTTTTTTCGAAAGATCATGCTTTTCACCAATAACATTTCCATTAACCCTGATTAACACAGATGGGAAATTGTCTTCTAGAATTCCATGCTTTCATAGGTTACTTGTCGCACGTCTTCCACATTTACCAGGGAAACCAGAGATTCACAGCTATTATGATGGAAGCTATTATTGGCTAGCTTAAGCCCCGAAAGCGGTTAATTTATAAAGGTGGAGCTTAAGGTTGTTGTGCTTTCACCTCCTTAGCTTGCATGCATCTAATCTTTCCATTGATCTAAGTTAGTGTTCTTTATAAATTGGTGTGAACACCACCCTACTCACAGGTACTCATGCTATCCTAACGATTCTGCTTATTGTTGTATCTATGACAAATTTTTGGGCAAAGTTTCCAAACTCAAAAACGGTGGACGCCATAAATATGTAGGGTAATGGTGATAGACAAATGTTTGCAGGTACTTTATCAGCTTGGAGTGTTCATTTCGCGATCATCTGTGAAACTTTTCGCGTTACCAACGTGGTCGCTTTACCTTCTTCCAGTGCTCCAGGTTCCTCAATTTTTGAAACATTTTTGAATTTCACTGGTAAATCTTCGTTATTCTTACCAGGCCACCAACTTCTTTTTCTTCTTCTTTGAAGCAATCTACTGGTTTGTACCTAGTATAGGTATAATTTTTGGTCTCATTGTTTTCGAAGGTCTATTAGGAGGCGCTGCATACGTGAACACCTTCGATAAAATCCACAAAATGGTAAGGTTACAGTAAGCACGTAAGATGAACGTGAGATACAACACTCTCTTTTTCAGGTTCCTGCAGATGTGCGAGAATACTCGTTGTCAGTCGCTACCGTTGGAGACTCTATTGGCATAAATTTTGCTGGATTCATGTCTATTCCAATACATAACTTCATATGCGCTCGGCCAATGCCTTCCGTGCGCTAATATAGCCCGAACGAATTGTGGAGCTTTATTGCTGTAGATAAAAAGAGAAAACCTGAGAACTGAGCATAAAGATTTACAGAAAATTGGCATCGAGATACATCATAAAAGTACAGAAAGAACCACTAGATCAGCCTGTGGAAAATGAAGGAAAAATTAGGAAACGCAAGGAAGAGATTCTCGAGTACTGGCAAAATCACCCGTTGTGTGCGAGTGTTTTGCAAGGAGGTAGACGAGCTTCACTGACTTCTCTAGCGCTCGAGACACTACGCGGATCAATGTCTTTGGAACGGATGAAAAGTGGAATGAATCAAAATAATGAAGGAATGAGGAAGGAATGAATCGGCAAAATGCTAGAAAGCTGCAAGACTTTAATTCCATTGGAGCGCGCTAGAACGTACATATGTTAGGTTGGTGCAAAAATTTTGTCGGTTTTTTTCAAAACTCCGTAGTTCTCTGTACATGCCGTATAACAAATATGTATGACAATGGACCTGTAGAGCAAACCCTGCTCTTCTTTACTGTAAGTTTGGCGACTGTCCCTTGCACTTAGGATGCAGAACATATTTGAAAATTCACGGACACTGCATCTTCACTTTTCCGTTTTTTTTTTGCATGATTATACAATAAGACAATAAGCAAATTGGTTCGAAACACCTTCCTTCGATTCAACGTAGAGACCACTACCAAATCTGCTGTCGAGCTCTGGCTTGATGGCTTCCTTTTTAGAGAAACGCAGACAAACACTTTTTGAAGCATTTTCCTTGCTTTTTCGCTTCATTTCCCTTCTTGCTGGACGATCCAATCCATGCTGCTAATTCGAAGCAGTATTCTACGCATTACCCATAGCTGTTATTTGATACAAAAGTTCAAAGATGCTCCAGTAGAGAAACATTCAAGACGCAAAAAGGCCCATTTTTTGTGCTGCGAAAATCAGCCGAAACTCGCTTCCAGGAACTGCCTTAAATTGCGATAACTTCACTAGCAAGCGATTCACCACCCATCGCATTCTTGAGGAATTTTGCAAAATAGGTGCCACCTTCCTCAGCTTCAGAAACTCTTGCTACCCAAGAAAAAAATTGCCAAACATGCGGACTCAAAAATGGCAACCTCCGACTTTCCCGCTTCGCAGCCTTCCGTGTTCTGGACATAGGGCATCAGGAATGTCCTAAGTAGTGGTCTCTAGTATTCACAGATACTATGCCGCTTGTCAAGATTGTAGTTCGGTAATGTTGAAGAAACAATAACGCAGACGAAGAAAAACCGACAAAACTTTTGCACCAACCTAATAGAATGCATTCATTGCAAAACTGCAAAACCAAAGAAGAAAAGGCGAAACGCTATGAAGCCATGTCCCTTGTCGATGGCCACTAATCGACTTATCCTGGAAGAAATCTGCGATTTCCTTGACGTAAGTGAATGTGGATGTGTCGTTGACGAGTTGTGAAGGTGTAGAGATGCGCCAATGCCACGAATGTGAGATACTTCTTCAGAAAGTAGAAGGAATTTAGCTAAGAGACTGTGTGAGTGCAACGGTTGTATATCCCGTCAGTCTTGTCGCTGCCACACGGACAGAATTAGATGCAATTAGACATTTCTTATTGATAATAATTTGAAAGAGCTCATGTTCGAGAGAACAATTATTTTGACACAGAATCTAGGCCACACCCAGTGCAAAAGAAATGATGGCAAAAAGGAATAATTCTGATTTCAAACAAGCTAAATATCCTCTACACTAGGTGTTGTTTCAAATTGAAAAAAAGACTTTGGAAAGAAATGAACGACTTGGCACAATGGAAGTGAGCGTATGGAGAAAGATGATATGAGTGAAAGATGATATAGTATTTCAGAAATTTTCATGATGTAACGGGAGGCGCAGCAGTCTGCGCTTCCTGAGGCGTATCCGGTTTATCTCCCACTGGAAGTGTGTCAGCTGTGGAACTTTCTCGCACTAACACCACATCGTCTGGATCCTGTATATTAAGCGGAGGTGGTGATACATGCTCGTTACCGGCTTCAATAACCGTTACGGGTTCCTGCTCCTCTTCCAGGTTTGGAGGCTCCGCGTCAGGCGCAGGCTCTGCTTCTGTTACTTGTGGTGTTGGTGGTACAGGCGGTGCAGAGCTGAGAATGGAAAGACTAAGGAAGGTTGAAGGAAGGGAAGTGGAACATATAACTCACTCAATCCATAGTTTGGCTTCATTGCGTGTGGACTTCGTTGAATCTGTCATCACTACATCAACTCCTATAAATGATTAGATAGGTGTGCGATGTGATTTATATAATACATGTAGTCTGTATCAAAATATTGGTGTGCCCGCGAAGCGCGTCGGGACCCAAACAAAAGAAACGTTAAGAGCATGCTCGTTGTGAGAGTACTAAGTAATTCCCGCCACAATTCTGGAGCGCACCAATCGACAGACATGTTGACATGAACTGTGCCTGATCTCTACTGTCCCAAAGACCCAATTGCAAAAGTTTCAAAAATGGAATCATCGAAATTAATCTTCAATTTCTTCAATTTTCAATTCATTTGACCGAAAATAAAATCTACTATCTATTAATTGGCAATTCATGTGTGTGTATGTGAGTCTGTACACGAGAACCAGCCAACAAAAACGGAAAATACCTACACCATCGTGTTCAGCGCGTCGAGTTATGTACGAAAAGGTTGCAAATTTTGATTTTTACCTTGATTTACAGGTGTTTTGGGCCGCTTTTGTCGTGTTCAAACATGTTAAGGACCTACTGTTGTGTTTACCACAGTTGGAATGAATGAGATAAGCCAAGACACTATATAAGGGAAGAGATGAGTAGGATCTGTTCATGTCGAAGAGGAGGAGCCAGAAGGGCGAAGGAGGACACGGATGAGGGGTGACGCTGCAGGGCTGGACCGGCGCCCGCGAGGGGTGATAATGCTATGCAAAGGGTCCACAGTTGCGGCAACGGTGCGCCGGCGTGCAAAAGTGAGGGGACAAACTAGAAACGGGTCCAAATGTGGGACAAAGGGGCGCCGGCGTCTGAAAGTGGTGAAGCGCCTGGAGTCGGGTCCAATGGTGTGATAAGGGTGCGCCGGCGTCCAAAAGCGGGGATATGCCTGGAGTCGGGTCCAACGGTGTGATAAGGGTGCGCCGGCGTCCGAAAGCGGGGAAACGCCTGGAGTCGGGTCCAACGGTGTGATAAGGGTGCGCCGGCGTCCGAAGGCGGGGATATGCCTGGAGACGGGTCCAACGGTGTGATAAGGGTGCGCCGGCGTCCAAAAGTGGGGAAACGCCTGGAGTCGGGTCCAACGGTGTGATAAACGTGCGCCGGCGTCCAAAAGTGGGAAACGCCTCGAGACGGGTCCAGCGGTGTCACACAAGGAAAGACGTCGCTTGCCTGTTGCACAGCTTTGGGAAGGGCGCCTCGGAGCCAGAAATCTTGAAGGTGCAAAAAACGAGAGTTTTGATAAATGAGGAATGGCGTGATGTTAGAGAGATGCCACATGAAGGCAACGCGAGCGAAGCGAGCACGAAGAGAAGCCTGAGAGTCCGGCGTCAGCCGGACGATCAGGCTGGTTTAAGTTATTCAAAAATAAATAATTAACTATCGAAAAATGATTTATCGGATTGTTCACTCCATTGCTAAGAGAAGGTGTGCTAAACATGTCTGTCAACAGATTTAAACTTCACCTTGACCATCGGCTAAAAGCACAACAGTAGATTCTTCTCTGTTCACGTGTTCTTCGAATACCAATACATCTTACATTGTTGCCTCATCAGTTTTTCAAATGTGTATACTGGTATTCGTACTGATTTGTATTACTTGTA
Source organism: Ancylostoma ceylanicum (assembly GCA_000688135.1). Lineage (NCBI taxonomy): Eukaryota > Metazoa > Nematoda > Chromadorea > Rhabditida > Ancylostomatidae > Ancylostoma > Ancylostoma ceylanicum. The sequence continues at coordinate 677,684 of JARK01001392.1, read as the reverse complement.
TTCGACGCATGACATTGGTCCGCGCTCGGAAATAAATAAATAAATAAATAAATAATTGAAAATAATAGAGCAGGCAAGAAACAAAGGCAACCTTGCAGAAATTTTTCTCCTCTCTATGAAGCAGTTATGAAAAATGACGACCAAACTACGGTTAATTCGATTTTTCACCAACTCTTCTACAAACTCGATGACAACATTTCTGATGGGGTTCTCGGGATGATGAACGCGAATGTGATATGCATATGCACAAGAAATCACTGAATATTGGGTAGGTGAGAAAGTCACCGTTCTTTTAAAGCAAAATTCAGTTTTCATCGGGAAAAAAAAAACAAAGCAGATACATCAATCAAAGCATTGACCATCGCTGGCTATAGCTTTTCCCCATTTTTCTAGGAGGAGACGGATGCCGTGACGGAAAACGTCGTCCTTCGACTCGATCGATTCCTTCACCCATTTTTCGGCATCTTCGAAAGATTGGAGATGCTGCTCGGAAAGCTCGTGAGGCATCGACCGAAACAAATGGTAATCTGACGAGGCACAGTCTGCTGAATAAGCCGCACTGATAGCCACACATCACTCTGGTGAATAAGCCGCACATCCCAGCGGAATGCTTCAAGCGTTTCGTCAACGGCTTCTGTGATGTGTGTGCGAGCATCGTCATGCAGCAAAATGACTTTCTGCTGTTTTGTCTCGTGTTCCGGCCATTTTTGGTGCAATGCTCTGCTCAAACGATTCAATTTCTCTCTGTAGTGTTCACCTGTGGTTGTCCGACTTTGTTTCAGAAGTGAGAGTTTCAGCAAAAAGAAATGCTTCGCACAAATGATGTTTATTTGACTCAAATGTCGATATGATTATCGCTGTAAAACACAATGATGTTGATGCAAATCAAAACAAATATGTACTGGATATTATTGCCAGATGTCAAACCAACAAAATCAAAGAAAGTTTACAACGCAGATTAAGGATAACTAGCAATTTTAATTACTCACCGCTAGAGGACAGAAACTTTCTCACATATTCAATAATTGGCCTACGAATTTCTCCATATTTTAGCTGTTTCTCCTCAGCAGTCGGTCAAGAGCACAAAAAGCACAGGGAGAAAGCAGTAATTTGCATGTATTTATCAGTTTCAATAACTCTTCGCATATGTGTGAATGGCCGAAGATAATGCGACGGCAGGTTGAGTCACCTAGTGTCGTCAATGGCAACACTAGGAAACAGGGAAAGCCAATGAGAAGAGGTCGAAAACGTTGACTGGTTAGCAGTGGCCGTACCATTTCCTTGAGTAGTATCCTCCTCATCTCTTATATTATGCGGCGATTTTTCAGGCTTAGAGGACTTCCTTGTTCTAGTCTATTAAATTTCCACTTCTATAGTCGAGATATTTGCGCTGATAGAATTTCTGTGAGTTGAGACTGCACATTAAATGCCTTGAAAACGCCGAGAAAAAAAGAGGAAAAAAATGAAAAAAATCCCATACATTACTGCAATCAGCATGTCGAGTATGGGCCAGAATCTATTAGTAGCTCAGGGTGACAATGCATCATAGAGATTACCCAGGGTAAACATGTTGACGCAAGCGCTAACGATAAGTAAATTTTTGTGCTGTTAGCGCGCTTACCTGGGTAATCTCAATGATGCCATGCGGTGGAAGAATCCAAAATGGGGTGAGACCCTGCTTCTCTCAATAGAGTCGCAGTGCAAATCACTTGAAAGTGGAAGAATGAAAATCACTTGAAAGTGGAAAGGTGAAGGTGTTAGGATATCTCTCTTACTATCTCTTTGGGCCGCATGCATCGAGTTTTGAGATTAGCCAGGGTGGACATAAGTTTACGTCTACTCTGGGTAATCTCAACCTCTAACCCACACATTTCTCTCTCCTTCTCTCTCGAAGCAACACTGGATAATCTAGATCGATATTTTAAATGTGAACTGGATGGGTATTTTAAAAGGATCTGAATTGTTATTTTCAACAAATCAAGAGCTTGCAAACATCTAAATGGTGCATTAGTTTAAAAGAAAATTGATTGGATACAAAAGTTAGATATCCAAATTTAATCATTGAAAAAAAAAGAAAAAGAAAATCATCCTACCTTGGACAAACGCGTAGTGTTTGCAGAAGTGTGTGATGGCACCGGAAGCTTGTCTAATGACTTCGTCTCCGTGCCAAAGTGAAACCACGCAAACCTCATTCATGTAGAGTGAGCCCCTTCCACTTTTTTTCAAAATCGCCGATTTCTGGAAAGAATGACAAAATTACAGCAAATTTAAAGGCAGCACCCACGATAATCTTCATCTTCGAGCTTTTGGAAGTTTTCAAATCTCAAGAATAGTCCCGACAATTCTGCGACAAAAATGGTGTCGGAGGTCACGGCTTACGCGAGATATTACAAGTAGAACTCCAGTACAACAGTACAAACCAGCCTGCTGGTACGAGTTCTCCTGTTTGCAAGCGTAGCATTAGAGCGACACTTGACACGGATCATTTTCATTTCATTTCATTTATTATTACATGCGCAGAACACAGAACACAGATCAGCTGTTTTTGCCTGCGGTCACTCAGTTCTTCCTATGAAAAATTCTTTTCCGCGCTCTTTTCACCTCAGTTCATCAGCTGTTTTGGTCATAATTGCCTGGAGAACTTTCTATTTTCACTTTTCTAGAGTTGTTTACCCTTTTCCGGCTCGTATCGTTTAGTTGTTATCTCTAATTGTGAATTAGCGATATTTGGTCTTGTCCTTTGTCTTGCATTTTCTGTTTTTGCTTCACGGATACATTTGTGCAACTGTCATCCTTCCCTTTTGCTAATCCCGTTTTCTTTTGCTCGAAAACACTGCAAATCCAGGTAAATACCCAAATTCGTCAAAAAAGTACGTGACGACAGAGGCAGCATTATCGACTTTTTGGTCAGATCGGTTCCGCGCAACTCGACCATTCCGATCTAACTCAGCGAAATAAGGATATTCAGAAATCGGCTTTTCAGAAGTTTTAACAAAATTGACCGATACCCTCGTGCTCACCGTAATCAAAAACTTAAGACTGCGCTAAAATCTCGATGACAAAAATTTTCGTGGGTGCTGCCTTTAAAGGAAAAAACGAAATAACTTAAAGAAAATTAAACCTGAAGGAGTTCTTTGCTCGGCTTTATCATGTTGATTCCTGTTGGCTTTAGGTTCCTCTGTTCCAACGTCTTGAACAACGTCCCAATCAACGCTCGTGTTAGTACTTTGTGAGAGGCATAGATGAACACCTAGGAAGGAAACGCTTCGAATCATTATGAGCGTCTTTTAAAGACCTCTAGCACTTACAGTATCGCGATAGTCCTTCACAACCACCACATCCTTATCGTCGACCTTATTCGTAGGACAACCGCACAACGAACGAAGCATCATATGACTGACGTGAGACTCGCGCGAGACCATGCACGAAAATTTGCCAAAATTGCCTTGAATCGAAGTTGCTATTGACTGAAAAGGCTATACAAAGGAGTGATGAAATAGCTTGGACTAGGAACAGCAGAATTTCACGGCTGACATTTGAGGAAAGAACGTAGTGCGTGTAAGAAATGTGCAAATACATGACCTGACTACATATAATGGGTGGAACGACACCTGACGACGAATGAATGAATGGGTAGATGATTAGAGGGGAACACGTGATGGCGGCTCAATTGCCGGAAGAGCAAATTCTGCTGACCACGCAGCTACTGATGCATAAAAACTCGAAAAGAATTCAGCTTAAAGCCATGTAAGTGCCTTGTGGTCTCAGCAGCTATATTAACTAGTACAAGGTCCGTGGAATCGGAATATGACAATACGGGTCGCTAAAGTCAGAATCCAGATAAATCCAAATAAAACTATCGAATAGAAAAATAGCTTTTTTTTGTTGAGAATGACTTGGCAGAAATGATCTGTATGCAATACTCAGAGAACAATACTTGAACTAGGCCTCAATACGACTAGTATTTTGGATTTGGCGAACTTGCACCACTTGTATTGCGAAACCTCATGCTTGGGAAATTAAACCTTTATAAAGCTTCCGGGTCCAATACATGAAAACTATTAAAAATGAGAGCAGCGATATAACATGAAGTACTGTGTCTACAAAACTGATGAGTTGCTTTGCTACGAAAAAGATATACATCCTCAACATTTCTTCTAGTGGTAATGTGGAGCAGTTATAGGCCCGTATGCATTAACATCCCGCGCAAGTGTCCACATAAGGAATCTCTTGTGGATCCCTTACGCATGAGTGAAGTGTTGAACCACATGCGTTCCTCTTGGATGTTCACGAAGCGAGAAGATTTACTGAGGGGAGCGGATGCACATCCCCTGCGAGGAGTAGGGGATCGCTGGGGATCGCGCTACCTAGCCATTTTAAGGCCTAGACAATGACGTATGCAAAGCGAACACATCTTCATGTAGGCATGGGTCCAGGAAGACTTCCCAAAAAATGCGAAATCCTGGAATAATTGGATGGCATGCGTGATCCCCTAATCATCGCAGGGGATGTGCATCCCTCCTCTTAGAAAACCTTCATATCAACATCCTGGAGTAGCGCACGAGTTCCAACACTTCACTCATACGTAAGGGATCCACAAGAGATTCCTTATGTGGGCAATCGCGCAAGCACCGTTTGAAATGACTCCAGTACTCGACAGCCTCACCGATCCCTTCCTCTCCCCAGCGGGGATGTTCACGCATACGGGCCATAGCAAAACTTATGGAGGTGGTGCCTACGTATTGTTAGTGCCAATGATGTTAACCTCACCAGAACGATAAGGAAGAATAGGAAGATGAAATCTCTAAGCGAAATGTCCCGATCCAAAAAAATTAATTTATGAGGTTGCGCTTTGGTTGGGCCTTTGCGGACTCGAGAAGCACGCTTCGCGACCGCGCCGCTCACGGTGGAATCCTCGCCGCGACAACAAACCGTCGGATTTTTTTGATATTTCCGTACTTGTCCTGGCAGTTATCATTAAATTTGATCAAAATTATAAAGAAAATCATAATCTGCCACCACGGTGTCGATTCCAATGCGGACAGCGCAGCCGCGCTGCGTGTTTCCAGTGTTCGCGAAAATTAAACATTTCGATAAGTCGAGGAATTTTATTGATCTTATTTGCAGGATGAAACAACAACGCTGACCCATGCATAAAACAAATTTAACATCAAACGACACAGCATTTCAAAAATGTAGAGTAGAGTCCAGTAAAACTAGAGTTGTACTATGCACTCTCCTTACCCTATGCAGTAATTGTACTTTTCCTTACAAAGTCCTCGCGACATGAAAGCAAATTTACACATTGATTAACAGTAAAATTTACACGTTGATTAACAGTAATTTTCCATCACGCCATGCACGACGGAACAGCTGGTTTTCTAAGATACAGCGGGAAAATCATAGACGACAACATGTTATTCAGTCCCACAATTGAATAGCATGTGTAACCTTCATTGCGCCGTTGTACTTTGAGAAATTCAGGCGAAAGTAAAAATCTAATTTCTGACGTCGATAAACATCGTTTACTATTCTACATAGTTTAAGAATGTGCAATAATGCGTGAGGACTGATAGGGTAAGATGAATCGGGTAGGATTTCAAGAGGTCTAACATCCTTAGGAGGGACGAAAACAGGTACGGTAATGGAATAAGGAGCAGATTCGTAGTGAGTTGAGTTTCCGCCGAGGTTTTAGTGGTCTAGAAATGTTTTTTGCTCTCTCTCCCTCAAGCTGAAAGCTTTGCGACAGAACGCATATTTCAACATAAAACGAATCTCTGTTAAATGTATTGTTTTACAGGTGTTGATCTCAGAAAAAAAAATGAAAATTATTGAAAACCAAGAAGGTGATTTACAGAGAAGAACGGTGTATCTTCACAGAGACGGATGGAATGATGTGTAACTTTGAAGTGGAACTTTGAAGATATCGATGGGGAAATCTAGAGAAATAACACAAACCAAAGGCGAATGAGCTCATAGTGCTTGAAGAACCTACTCTATATAATGTCAAAGTGAACTTTTCCTTTATCCCTACTAGCAAGATGTTTGAAGTGACAGTAAACGAAGAATTACCGGCTGGTTATCAATCCACCCTACGCTAGTTTTTCCCGAGCAAAACGGTCATTCAACAGCAGGTGTCCCTATACTTTTAATACAAGGAGCTTCTGGATTTCCCTCTTCAAAAAATTGTAAAAATTCTGGAAGTCGATCTTGTTGACTGAAACTTGTATGTGTGAAAGGATTTCTTGATTCGCTGAATCGAGTGGACAAAAAATCAGACCGATTAGAACAACGCGAATCTCTTCACGTGTATAAAGTAGGGTGTCCCTATACTTTTGATACGCACTGTACATACAATAGACTAAAGAAACTAAGAGAGGGAAAGCTGATTATCGTATGTGTAGAAATAACGACTTCAGTAATTTCACCCCATGTGACCGTTCTTCTCATTAAAATTCCTCACGCGATAAATCGGAACATGCAACCAGCGTCAAAATCTCTGCCAATTACAGTGGAATCTACAGCGCCATGGAAACACAGTGTTTCGGCTCGATAGAAAAACCAACGCTCCACAAACGTAACGGAAAATGAAAAAAAGGGCAAAAGGTAATGTAAAAATGCGGAAAGGGCTCGTGCACTTTTACTAGCGTGGGAAACCGACTGAAAAATCGCAGCACGGAAATTATAGCAATTTGAGCATCGTTACAAATCACGAGAATGACAGCGGAGAGGTTGAACAGCTGTGGAATTTGGGAACAAACACTAAAAGGGTAAAGATTTGAGGAAGAGGTGTTAAGTTGAGAAACCAAGAGAGAAGTGAGCACTGTTCCTCCGTTCATCCATGCTCCAGCAAAACTTAATTAAATTGGGAAGGCGGAAGGAAATCTGATGAGTTTCAAGAACGATCTCCAGTCAAATTGCCATAGATCACTCGTGGAAGGGCTGTAGTCACCGATAAATCCTAGATGATCCGCTCACGCTTATGCCTGCGCCGCAATCTTTGCACCAGTTTTGAGGACAATCTTCTGAGCAGATATAGGCGGAGCGAATCCTGAGCGCCAAGTGGGATAAAAAGTTTCTTTTCCTGAATATATGGAAGGGCAGGGTTCCCTCCTGAAGAAAAGGCCGTCCTACCAGAATTTCAAATGTTCTTGGTCAGGAAGGTGTAAAAGGTATCAGGAAGTTAGGAGTAACTTTCTCCAAGTGAAGATCTAAGAGGATAGCAGTTTAAATGGTGTATGAAATTTTTACTTAATTTCATTAGATCAATTCGAAGGGCCTCAAGGTACTAGCAATGAGAGTAGGAACAAAGCGATTACTTTGCACGGAATGCAACGTAGGAGTAGCATTTCTCAGTAACAACTATAGGCTTTTTCTGCCAGTGCTATAAATGCTGGAGTTCCGTCAGCTGTGCAGCAGCCACTTCGTTTCCGTGGTATTTATTCCGCACCACAGATTTTGTGGTATTTCTTCAACAAGGACACGTTCAGGATAAGTCCAATATGTACTATGGCGTGTCACAAGGAAAAGAGTTGACATCATCGTAGCCGACGTAGCTTGGTTTCATTCAATTCCGCATCTGGAGGTATGAAATGTGGCAGAATCAAGGATGTAAACACTAAAAAGATACAGAGGGGAGAGCTTTCAAAAATGTAGAGGAAATATGTAATTAAACATAAAAAGAGTCATGAGCATTTAAGAGGATCAGATCTTCTGAGAGTAAATCCGATGGAAATGTTACAATTTCATTTTCCAATTTCATATTGGAAATCTTGTTTACGGATATTGAAGAATCGCAGAGTTTTCTCGCAGAAGAAAGAAGAGTCTGAAGGTGGCATTTGTTGAAACCCTGTTGTTGTCGTACGACGTTCCACTCTGGTGAATATTCTTAAACGGGTTTCATACCCGGATGTCTTCTCGCATCCAGACATTTTGGTGCATCGGCCGGGAAGCGAACCCAGGCCGCCCGCGATGCAGACAAAAAAGTTACCACTGAACCACCGAACTCAATAGAACTCTGCGAGCAGTAAGTCGGGTAACCCGCAACCAGTAATACGGATAAAGATATTATTTACAACTCAGCTGATGGACGTTTCATACTCTCACAAGGATCTTTAATTCTTGCAGAACTGAAAAGTTTTACCTATAACCTGCGGCAAGTGGCATGTTGTGAGAACGAGCGAATGGAAGCAGGAAATAGGAACGCACCGACTTTTCGATGGCAGAAAAATGGAACCAGAGCTGGAAACACTTCGGCCACAATTTTCTAGAAAACAAAGGTAATGGTAGAAGTAAAACGCGCAGGAATTGTCGTTACTGCGATGCACTGAATGCTAAATCTTTTTGCTGGATTCGGAAAGCACAGACCCGGAATGTGGCCATTATTTTGTTTTTGGGAACTGCAAAGAAACATGTGCTCGAGGTTCTGGATAGAATGTTCCGGATGAAATATAGTTCCATATTATAGATAAAGTTGCATCCAATAGTAAGTTAATTAAAGCGGAGCTGAAGCGAAATGGATTGTCGAGTACAATTTGATGTGTGTATTGCAAATCATGGTCACTGCTCGTGACCAGACCTCAAACAGCAGTAGTAATAAATTATTAGAAGTATGATAAATTAATGAAATCTAACTGGTGTTTGCCGGTCCTGCATTAAGACGCGCCTCACCCATGTCCCTACTACTGCCTTGTCTTCAGCCGGCAATAATCCTCTAACAGATAACAGCTTCGAAAAGAAAAAAAAATTAGAAAAAAAAGAAACTTGGCCATCGAATCAGCTGGTTGGTAACGTCCTTGGCGAGGACATTCCTGAACCCTGTTATAGGCCCGCATGAAAGTTCTTGTAAGAGGAACCACATGAAAGACGACGTATGTACACAACAATCCTAACTACATAATTCGCTGCAATTTGGTTGAAAATACGGAAACATGGCTGCAAAAACACTGCCGCACAGCTTAGTGAAGAGATGTTTGCGCCGTTTTCTGCTACAATAATCTGATATACGAGTTGTGGCGCAGGTGAAGTAGATATTCGCTACCTCAAAAAATCATTTTGCATCGCATTCCATAAAATATCTCGGAACTGAATCAGTGAAGAAATATAATAGTTCGACGTCTTCATAGATCTTTATTTTGAGAGCCTTTGCAAACAGTTGCAAGGATTCAAGGACAAAGTATATTTCAGGGCAGTGATTGTGAAAAATACGATCTTAACATATTAATTTTACAGTTTTCTGCAAAAATAACTTCAGTCATCTTATATTAGTTTGGAAACATGAAATTGTAGTCATCTGTTTTCTTGTAAAGACTATATTTAATGTTTTTCCTTTTCAATTATACTTCGAGGTCTAGGAAATTTGCTTCCTTCGAACGGACTTTTGTTTTTTTTTTCTATTCTTAGAGACGAATGATATATTCCGTTGAGGTTGGCTTCGAATTCCAAAGTATTGCTCGAGATATGTAATATGTCGGGGTGGCCTAACAATCAGGACAGTTCAATTGTGGGAGGAATGTTCTGAGACACCTGAATAGGTATTCAGGATAGTGTCACATGGCGGAGAAGAATAACGTGTGAATCGAATGACAACTGCCACATAGGTCATTCATAAATATAGTATAATAGTATGAGTTAGTTAGACCATAGCAGTAATAAGCACGGAGCATGTACATATTTAGCAGCCCATAAGGAAGACAATACGCAGTTCCTTATTTTGGAATACTGGAATTCAGTTAAAAGGACAGAAACTAGATTATGAATAGAAGCACTGCTAATATAATGCCTCACGCAATCCACGGAACAAGAATGACGATAAAACAAGTAGCACAAACTTGCTCACAGCGAGGCTATATGTGAGAAGTATCAGCCTGCTAACGTAAACTGAAGCCTCAGCAGGCAGATTATCGGTCTGACTTTCAATTGACGTCGCAGATTACTTATGGCTAAGGTGAGAAGCCATATCCCTGCTCATGTAGGCATACTTCTTGTTTCCTGTGAACGATACTGGAATGAACAAAAGTGCACTAATGTTGAGGTCAAATAATTGAAGTTGGCTCAGAGCAACTGCACATCACCAATTACGACCCTCCATCAAACAAGTAGATAATGAGGTTCTCTTCTATTATTATATTTATAGAGAACGGACCCCAAATAACCTCCAAAGGTGATTTTCAAGAAAGGAAGGGGAGCGCATGTACGTAGAGAGAGAGAAAGGGAGAGAGAGAGGGAGAGAGAGAGGGAGAGAGAGAGTGAGAGAGAGAGAGAGAGAGAGAGAGAGAGAGAGAGTGAGAGTGAGAGAGAGAGCCGTGTGAAGACTCCGAATTAGATTCAAAAATACGGAAAGGAAGTTCTTTCCTTTCGAAATAGTCCATTTAGTTAGACCAAAGGGGTGGAAAATTTTTCGGGAAGTCCGATAGAATGAATAACTGCCAAAGAATACTAAGCAAGTACTTAGCATTGGCGGACGCAGAAAGTGGGCTCGTTTTTTTTCACAGAATATTTCCACGAATACTTCTAGCTCGTGCCTCTGCCAGTGTTAATTGGGATATTCCTCTACATGGGAGTCGTTTCTTTGCTAGGACAGCAGTTCGTACAAAGGATCGCTCTATTGTTCACATCTGTGAAAAATCAGGTACATTTCTATAAAATAAATAATTTTCATATAAATCTAAAGTTTCTTTCATATTGACAACGGAGGCGCACAGAATTAAAACTTCATATTCTACGAAACCTTAAATGAAAGGCTGAAAATGGTCGTAAAATAAAAATAAATTTGTTCAGGACGCTCGTCACGAACGAAGGTACTGCATAGGTAGTGCCAAAGAGTACTCCTCTCATGAACATCCCCACTTCACTTAAGAAAGATCGAATGAGTAAAAAGAGAAAAAAACAGGAAAAGGAATAATTTTAAAAATTAGAGAAAAATCGCATGAATATAATCGCATTATTTGTCAGCGACCCATGATCCCCCATGGTGAAAGATAGGCGCGCTTCATATGTGTGCTTTATCTAGAAAAATTTGCACTAGCAGGATTTGACAGATGAATACAGTGCAATTATTATTTCAGCCTGACTACTCCTGGCTGCGGTGTGTGAGAATGCGAAGAGTACATCTGTTCACAATAATACAGCTGCTCTCGATAGGAGCGCTATTCCTGGTCAAATACACGAGGCTGATCTCTATGATGTTCCCTCTAATGGTACGTAAGAATTTAGTATAACCGGGAAAT